>CM040245.1:47787697-47990743 GCA_022545495.1 Chrysanthemum lavandulifolium
TTCACAATGCTACCGGTTTTGCTCGTTCCACCATATCGAAAGTAGTCTCGTAGGGTATATGTAAACATGTGGCAAGCAACGGCATAACCCACTGCATTCGATAGCCCCTTCGAGCAGTGTAAAAAGTTATCCGGGTCCCCTTCCCATCATAAGTACCAATATGCTTGGCATTTTCAACCCATCGTGCAAAGGGTAGTCTTCATCCATCTTACGAAGGGTGTTGTGGAACCCATGGGCTCGAATAAAAGCGATTATAAGGTGGCATGTAGGTAGGGCGACATTGTACGGGTTATGATTGGAGGTATTCCAACAGGGTTTTGGTTAACATATTGAGGTAAGCGGTAGGTATATAAGGTGGGTGACTTGAGCAAAGGTACGAAGGATATACCATAGGTTGCCGTAGGGCATGCTTCCGTATGGTTGAGTAAACCGGGGTTGCTAGCCGCCCATTAGGTGGGGATAGACCCTCGAGGGTAAGATTGAGTCCGAAAAGGAGGTACATACCATGAGGAGGAAGATTTCCTCCCATTCATTTGAGATGGATTGCCTTATACGCCAGATGCGTGAGAACAACAGAACGGAACCCCGCCCAGTTCTTCCCGGATGAGCCGCCAACGGTGGTGGCAAGTTAACCTCCAGCTCCTTAGGTGACTCCTTCCATTGAGCCTCCATTGTTCCATCCTTCTTCTCGGAGTCCTCTCGAACATCTTCAAACCAACCGACCTTCCACTGCCTTCGATCGCCGGAGACCCTATCCTTAGCATCGAGCGTGTAGCCCAAGAGCAAGGGCCTAGCCTCCATTTCCAACTCTTCGTCATACTCATCGCTGAGTATTCTAACTCCTTCTCATCTCCACATTCGAGCTTGCCTCCTTCGAGCCCTCAAGAATATTATAATGCTTGACAAACGCTAGACCGATTCACGGTTCGGGGTTAGCCGAGGTTGAAGCATGGTTGTTGGGAGTTATTTTAGGGTGAGATCGTGTGGTAAAGGTGGATGCGGTTATAATGGGAAGGTTGTTAGGATCATCGATCGATTGGTGTCAAGGTCGAGAAACCCGAGGAGGTGTATCTCTCTTCCTTGATTCATGCCGTAAAACCAGTGAGAGTGATTGACCGGGTGTAAGTTTGGAATAACGAGACCAATAGTAGCGTGTCCCACGGATGGCGCCACCGATTGTACAATAACCAGACGACTAGGCCTTCAATAGTGATCGAAGGGTATGAGGGTGATATGCTTGCGCCAAACTTGTAGCCAACTGCAATAAGAAATAGTAGACACTCGTTAAGTGATTCACAGGGTTGGGCCTCGCGAACCACCTCCCGTGAGTAAGTATGTGATATGTGTTGTAAATAATATGGAGTATGTGAAATCGTGTTGAGTGAACATACCATTGAAATGACTCGTCCAACCTATTTATAGTGAAGAAAATAGCTTGGAGAGTGTTAGACACGCTTAGGAGATCATGGGGCGCCCCCGATTTGTGGTAACCGCTAGGGCTTCATCCCCACTATCTCGGCCTTGGCGGGAAGCTAAGGAAATAGTGGGAGCGTGGGGAAGACCAAGTCAGGTTCTCCTTTTCTTGGCGCCTTCAAGAGAAGACACCGAAGGCATGGGCCTCTGGTGGCGAATTCCAACCCGTAACCATGTCAATGATGAATGGTTTTACGCCACCAATGACTTATGAAGAAAGACTTGGGTCTTCAGAATGCAAATTCGACCGAGGTCGAAGGGGGTCCTTCGACCGATCAAAGGTACGTCATCAATTATTGAATACGATATTTTATTTTATGAAAAATTATTTTGGTATGAAGCTTTATCTTTGTATATTTTATATATTACTTCCATAATATATGTTATATATTATAAACTTCGATTGTATGAAATTCCACAAAAAAGGTATAGATTGGCGGAACACCCGATTCCGAGTGTCTTTTAGCACCGACCATTGTCCACCCCACAAGTAATAGCTCAAACAACTCTCCGGCCTAGTGGGGCACTAATGGAGTGAGCACGAGTCAAGACTCGGACCCCGAGCTCTTATTCCACAAAGTCTCCAAGATGCCCATATGTTTTGCGGAGGTGAGACTATATGAAGAAATGCCAGGATGGGACTTGAACTTGGGTCGATTGATTCGAGCAAGTTGCTCCAACCATTCGACTAACGCTCCATTGGTAGATTTGTATGAAAATAATTTAAACTTGATCTTAGTATAATTTATTTCACTAATTAATTAGTTCACATATTTAGAACGTGTGATTAAAACTTTCTCAATTACTTTGTAATGTTGCATGTAACACCAACTTGTCTAAGTTTAAAATTTTAATATATCAACTTCTTTCAATATAAATTCATGGAACTAGCTCATCTATTGGGACAGGTTTGTGATCTAGTATATCTATATATAGCTAATTAAGCTAGCAAGTAATGCATGTTTCGTTTTGTTAGATGTGACGTTAATTTATGTGTTCAGTAATGCACATGCAAGCTACAGAGTTGAGTTATGTTTAAATGTCATGGTTGCATAAAAGCCGAGGGTTCGATGTATTTTGTTGTATAATGTATTTCACATAATTAACTGATATAAAGGAACATAACGAACATGAAATAAAGCTTAAGATCTTCTTAGTCGTTATAGTTTCAAGATGAGGATCAAATGTATTAAAAATTAAAATAAAAATGGTGTAAGAATCACAACCACGCATTTCAAACGACATACAAAAATGATGCATCTCTCATTGACATTCTCCCGTATATTTGAAATGTGTGTTAAAAATTCTCCTTATTCTTCTCATTTTAGTTTTTTTCTTGCGGATCCTTTCCATAGTTTCAATCCAAATATAAAAACTAAGAATTTTCCTAAAATTGATAATGTAACAACTAGTTTAGTAATATAACAATTAGCTTATAAATCCATTAAACTTTATATGTCTATTATTTTTTAATTTAGTAAACAAATTAAATTCTAAATTATTAAGCTCATAATTTTGGGCTTAGCTTATCCTCGAGCTTATGAGTTAGGCCCAACACTTCGTTTTGAAAGTTGTTGCACATATAATCGATCGATCACACATTTTGGATAAGCTTATAAGCCCAAAATGTGATTGTGAGTTAGGCAAACACTTATTTTTGAAAGTTGTTGCACATATAATTGATCACACATCTTGGATAAGCTTATAAGACTAAAATTTGTTTGTATAAGCACGCATAACCGATCACAGAAGATATTATACCAGCAACCATTCACATCTATTAGATAGACCTTTTAAGTAGAGTTCACGTTCTGGGGATATGACACGTTGTCTTCATTACCACACCAAAAACTCTGTTTAGACCATTTTCCATGCTGCAAGTCCTCCGAACTTGCACCATAATTGTCATTCAACTGTAATTCTATGTGATCTGGATTACATGATTCAGTTTCTGTGCACTGTCCGATATCATCTTTGTACACCACGCACACCCCACATTCTCCGACGCTATCTTTTGCATGGAAGGTTATGACAAGATCTTCCAAATCAATATCCTCACAAAGCTTCATAAGGAAATTAACTGGAATGTAGCCCATCCACAAATGATCCCATGAATGTTCGTGAATCACTTTTCCCTCAACTGCCGATCTAAACATGATTTCAACAGTAGTTTGTGAATATACTCGACAGCACATAGCCAATCCTTTGATTTCTTTGATCTTAGTTTGAGGTAACTTTAGTGCAACTTTGGCAAGCCCACGTATGTTGAAAACTTGGGAATCGTTCTTCCACAGACTGTGATACTTAATTGATGATTCACGGCAGCACATTTCTGTATTCCAAAAATCACACATCATAATATAACTATACTACTTATACGTATCAGAGACAAAGATGGAGAACATACCATGACCAAATTCTTAATCGTCAAATCGTTAAGCGCTCCTAAACTCGGTGCAAAGTATATGAGATCGCTACCGATGAGTGAGATCTTAAACAGCCACTTATAGTCTGTGAATAAACCTTCACACATTTGTAAAGATGTACACCAATTCGCCACCAGAACTTGAATAAGTGGTGGAAGCCCATACAATTCTTTGAGGCTGTAGCAGTGACTAAGGTTTAGGTATTTGAGATGAGAGAGCTGGGAGACGCTTTTCAATAGCCGGGAAAAGTTGTTCATGGTCAGAACCAACTTTTCCAAGGAAGGCCACGCATAATGCAGATTACTGGGAAAGTTGTCTTCTACAAGTTGGTTAAATCTAAGATCAAGTATTTTCAAAGAAGTTACTTGTCCAAAATCCTGAATGGGCAGATTAAATGGTAATATTCTCCTTGGATGATGTTGTCTCTTAATGAGTACCATGTGAGAATGTTTTCCCATATTCAAAAGGCGAAGACCAGTCAAAAGTAGGATTGACGATGGTAGTATGCTTACCATGTCACAGCCATCAATATTTAAGACTAACAACCTTGCCATCTCCCTGGAGACTTCTGGTAATCTTTCAAGACTTGTGCATCCGTTAAGATGCAGCGTCTGTAGAGATTTCATATGAATATGGGATGCTAAAATCTTAAGACTAACACAACAGCTCAGTTCTAAGTGAATAATCCTTTCGTGAAGCAAAACAGATTGGTGAACGTCCACCAACTCTGAACAAAATGACAAATTCAGGCGCTCAAGATTCGAGACCCCTGAGATGTCTGGAAAACTTGTTATTGAACATGAAAACGATAGATCCATGACCTTGAGATTGGGTAGGATGACCTGAAAGAAATTGATGATGTTTGCTACTGTAAGATCAAGGTAACAGTACTTACACACATAACAACTTCAATTAACTAAAAATGTACCTTTTCCTGTATTTGTAGTTGCTTCAGTTCACAACATTGCATCTCAAGGCCAACTAGGTTGGTCATACCACTGTTTATTCTTAAAGATTGAAATGGGTACAGATACCAACAAAGCCATCTTAAATCTTCAGGGAAATATTTAGGTTCACTCAAAGTGAATTTCCCTGTAACACCAAGTAGCCTCAGTTTCTTCATGGTCTTGAAGACTTCTGTACTACAACGGGCCATGGGTGTATTAGAAAAATGATAAGATGTGGTATCCACCATGGCTTCAACTGTCTCGGATCTCTTTAACCAGCAAATCATTAAATAAGTTATTTCACAATCTAAAAATTTCATTAATTGAATATTTGGGAATAAAAATGTTTTAGCAAGGAGTAAAGCACAACATCAACAATACCAGGAAGTTAGTGGCGCTGCTTCTCTTACAAAAGAGCAGAAGGCACATATTTTAGATTAAGATGCTGTAGAACTACAGAATAAAAAATATGGCTTACAGTGATTGTCGTCATAACTTCTTTGATTTCATCCAGAAGCCACACCATGTTTCTCGGATAGCATTCATGGACAACAAACCTACCCATCTCTTGAACAAGATCATGCATATGAAGACACTCATTTGAAATGGTCAAAAGAGATTTTTCAATCAGCACTGTTATGCCACTTGTGGCTTCAAACCCAAAGCTATCTAGAACTCTTGTGACATTAGCTCTTTCCTTTCCTTTAAAAAAACATGCGATGTATAAAAATATTTTCTTTTCAAGGATATTTTGGCCAAAACGCTCAAGCCACTTTGCCACCAATCCAAACTCCTAGCACAAAATGCGAGCCTAAAGCTTTTAGTGCTAAAGGAAGATGACCGAATGACTTACTACATCGCGTGATACGCCCTCATATGCTTTTGGTGGGACGTTTGCCCTAAATGCATATCTACTAAACAGATTCATAGCTTCTGTTTTTCTAACAGTTCAGGTGCATACTTCTCTTGCATAACATAACAAATGCTCATCTCTAGTTGTGATAATAATTCTACTACCAGGGCCAAACCATTCATGATCACCAGCTAAGAATTCTAGTTGCTTGAAATCGTCAACATCATCAAGAACAACAAGAACCTTTTTACGGCTCAGTCTTCTTCGGATATGATATTTTCCATCATCACAATCCATAAGTTTATAATGTTCTTCCATCAAGATTTCTGACAGAACCTTCTCCTGTAAGGATTTGATACCTTTCTTATCGAAACCATTTTTCTAACGCCTTCCACAAAGCTACTACCTCAAACTCATATGAGATTTGATGATATACAGCTCTTGTGATTGTTGTCTTGCCTATTCCACCCATTCCCCAGATTCCGATAACTGAAACATTGCCAGACGACCCTTTACCTAACAATGATTTCACATGTCTGACACGTGATTCCATCCCAATCAGATTTTCTGTCGGATGAAATTTGGTACAGCTTAAGATCTTCTGTACAATTTGTTTAACACATTCAGCTTCATGCCTGTAAGTGAAATAGAATATTAGGGAATCTAACTTAATTATGATGTGGTTTGTTTGTTTATGAATGCCACTAAATAGGGAAACAGAGCACCTCAGCTCCCCCATTATAAAAATGTTGACACTCATTTTTTAAACTATGATAACGAAAAAATAGCTAACCCATTGGCCGTTCTGGATACATCCCATCCAGATAAGTTAGCTGCATTCACTAAAGCTTCCCTCCACCTCTTCACTTTCTCCATATTATCTTTTAATTTCACCTCATGGTGTTCAAATGCAGCATGAAAGCTTCCTTTCTGGGCACGGACAGTTGACGGATCCACATTGTAGAACACCGGTAACACCTTCTGTCCCATCGTTTCCTGACATTCGATGATCTTCACAAGTTCATCCAAACACCAATACGAGTTTGCATATTTTTCTGAGAAGACTACCACCGCAACCATCGACTCCTCAATTGCTTTAGTTAGTTCAGGGGAGATGGATTTTCCTCTCTGGAGCTTCTGGTCATCCTTAAATGTGTATATTCCTGCCCGATCAAGAGCTGAATAAAGATGATCTACAAACTTTTCTCGAGTGTCTCCACCACAAAAACTCAAGAAGATGTCGTAAGTCCATCTTCCAGTTAGTGCAGTAGTAGACGAAGAAGAGGATGACGTCGACGCAACTAGAGAACCATCCATGCCGATGGAAATTAAGAAGTAGAGTTTGTGAATTGATTTCAATTAAGCAGGAAACTAAGTTTTGATTGGGTTTAGCTGTAAACGCTTGTGACCTTGTCGACATTTTTAACATATATAACTAGTATGGGACAACACAAGTTTTTCTTGGTATCATCTCCACATAAGCTTCTTCGTCATTTACAATGTTTGTTGGAATCTTTCCCTCGTTAATTAGAAGCATATAGAATCAGATCCAATGCTACCATCACAGCCGGCATTGACAGTGACACCAAAGGAGATAACCTTCTTTATTGTGGCGATAACCTTCATGCTCAAGAGTAAATAATGATTCACGATGACATAACCCACGACCAAGTAACCAAATTTGGATAAAAGCACAGAGGTGTGGTACAACATTTATTGCGTAAGATGCTCAGTATGATTAATGCAGAAACTTTTTTTTTTTTTTGAAGCAGCAAATAGTATATTGATCACAAAAGTCCTTTAGCGATAAGCTATATGGATACAACTAAAAGAAAAGCAAGCAACAGTTAGCAGAGAGCACAATTACGGACGCAAGAGATAAACAGATGCGCAACCCAGTGGTCCAGTTTAGGTTCACTTTACCACGACTTGATATCCAACAAAACGAGTGTCCTTGAACCTCACGAAAACACCACACAGTGGTATGTTCGATGCTGAAAATATTGCTTTTAAAATTGAATAACCCAAACATCTTCCTTGAGCAAAACCTTTTAACGAACATGATAATAATTTGGAACTGAGTTTAGTCAGTTTACTGTAATCAGTTAGACTGCATTAAGAACTTTTAACAAACAGGTAATGGGCAATGTGGGTTATTTCCTCCACTGGAATGTGGTTAGGATTGCTAAATTGTGGAAGATGACATATGATTATTCAAGGCAAATCACCTAAAATGTAGTTAACTTGCCACTTTTTCCCATTAGACGTAACATTCTTTTTTTTTCTCATTCGTCAATAAACCTCTATCGTTAGTCCTTTTGTGTACCGTTACAAAAAAACCCGCATCGTTAGTCCTTTATGCTAACTAATCGCTAATAAATAACTCAAAATTTGGTTATCTTACGCTAAACTTGCGTCGTTGGTCCTTTATACTAACGATCGTTAAAAATAACTTAAAATTTGGTTTACTTACGCCGTCTGCTTTTTCATGTTTTACACGCTGCTCGCTTTAACACGCCGTCCGCTTTTTCACGCTTTTATCCGTTTTACGTTTTCATTCGTTTTACGTTTTCATCCGCTTTTCACGTTTCGTCTTTTTCCCGTTTTTCGCGTTTTCATCCGTTTTACGTTTTCATCCATTTTACGCATTTCGCCTATTTTGCACGTTTCGTTTGTTTTACGTTTTCATCCGCTTTAACACGATTTCGCCTGCTTTAACATGGTTTCGTCGGTTTTTCACGTTTTCATCTGTTTTACGTTTTCATCCGTTTTGCATGTTTTCGTCATTTGCGGGTTTTAAATCGCTTTACACGTTTTCATATGTTTTAACACGCCGTCCATTTCAACACGATTTAAATCCGTTATTCACGTTTCATCCATTTTTCACTTTTCATCTGCTTTACATGTTTTCATCCTTTTACACGATTTCGTCCGGTTTTGCACGCCGTCGTTGTTTCACGTTTTCATCCGTTCTTACACGTTTTCATTCGTTGTTTCACGTTTTCGTTTGTGTTTTCACATTTTGTCTATTTTTTCGCGTATTAATACGTTTTCGAATGTTTGCACATTTTGTAAAAATGGATGAAATGTGTAAAAACGGATATAATCGTGAAAAAATGGACGAAAACGTGTAGAGACGGATGAAAACGTGTAAAAACGAAGGAAAACGGACGAAAACGTGTTAAAACAGACAAAAATGTGTAAAAACAGACGAAATCATGCAAAAACAGTCAAAAACATGCAAAACCGGATGTAAACATGTAAAACCGGATGAAAATGTGAAAAACGGACGAATACATGTTAAAAGCGAAGAAAACGTAAGAACGGATGAAAACGGCAAAACGGATAAAATGTGTTAAACGAATGAAACGTAAAACGGATGAAGATGTGAAAACGGAAGAAAACGTAAAACGGACGAATACATATGTAAAACGGATGAAACGTGAAAACGATTAAAACGCAAAATGAATGAAAGCTAAAATGGACAAAAATAAAAACGGATGAAAACGTGTTAAAACATATGAAAACGTGAAAAACGGACGAAACTTGAAAAAGCGGATGAAAGCGTAAAACATATGTAAACGTGAAAAGCGGACAAAATGTGTTAAAGCGAACGAAAACGTAAAACGGACGAAACGTGAAAAACGGACTGAAACGTAAGAAAACGAAATTTTAACTTATTTTTAACGATCGTTAGTATAAAGGACCAACGACGCAATTTTAGCGTAAGATAATCAAATTTTAAGTTATTTATTAACGATTCGTTAGCATAAAGGACTAACGATGCGTGTTTTTGGTAACGGGTACACAAAGGACTAACGATAGAGGTTTATTGACGAGAATGAAAGAAAAAGAACGCTACATCAATGGGAAAAATATAAAGTTAACTATATTTTTGGGTGATTTGCCCATTATTCAAACATTACCTTATTGTCTTTCTTAGATTTGAACAACATCATACTAAATGACGAAAAAAAAATAGAGAGAATGAAATGTTTGATTGTTCTAACATTTTTACTCGTTAAAAAAAATACTATAGATGTTAGGGAAACACCCATATCTATTTTAAGTATAAAAGAAAACGTCAAATGTGAAATGTTGAAAGTCAAATGTGAGAGAAATCGTGTCAGAATTAATACTTTACTCCAATTACTTAAAAGTCAATAATTTATTCATATTCAGACAACCAATTAAAAGATATCTACCAAATTAAAAATAACCAATTAAAACACTACTTACTAAAAGTACAATAAAATTTTCACAATGTACAATGTAAACAAGCTACAACATAATCCAAAATATAAAATAATTAAACACACTAATTAATGTTATTTTTAAAACACCTTGAAATGAAAAGTACGTGATATTATACACATTATACAAATTAATAAAACACAAAGCTTCATAGAAGTTTAAAGTTGATAATACATATAGTTTTGAAAATCGGATCGCCAAGCGCTTAACCGGAAACCTAAGTGTCGCCACCGGTTGGCTAACCAATAAAAGCCATCCAAAACGAACCAAAGAGGACCCGTTGAAACCGTACAACCGGTGAATCGGTTCTCATCGAGATCTATTTCTCGGTTAATCGTCATGGTACTTCCACACGAACGCTGCGGCACCCTACTATATCTTGTATATAAAAAGAAAAACCAAATAGTAAAAAGTGAAAAGTTAAAACTTAAAAGGAAATGTTGAAAACATATATTTCAAAAGAAAACTATTATACATATCGAAAAACCGGGTGGACTCGGGACGCTTCAAACACGGTGGGTTGACCCGGTTTTAATTTGACCGCTTTGACGAACCCGTCGGTGACTCGGTTTAAATCGACCGTTTTCAACCGGAAGCAGTTCAAACGGTTGAACCACCGGGTCGAACAAGGTTTCAAAACATTATGTTTAATCCTCAAATCTTCAAACTTTTATTATTTTGGGCAAATCACCCAAAATGTAGTTAACTCGCCACTTTTCCCATTGTATGTAGCATTTTTTTTTCTTTCTCATTCTGTCAATAAACCTCTATTGTTAGTCCTTTATGCTAACGACCGTTAATAAATAACTTAAAATTTGGTTATCTTACGCTAAACTTGCGTCGTTGGTCCTTTATACTAACGATCGTTAAAAAATAACTTAAAATGTGGTTTTCTTACGTTTCCATCATTTTTTTCACGTTTTGTCCGTTTTTACACGTTTTCGTCCGTTTTAACACGTTTTAAATCATTTTTCACGTTTTATACGTTTTACACTTTCATACGCTTTTCAAGTTTTAATCCGTTTTCACGTTTTCATATGTTTTACGTTTTCATCCGTTTTACATTTCGTCCGTTGCACGTTTTCATTTGTTACACGTTTTAAATCGTTTTAACGGTTTCGTCCGTTTAAACACGTTTTGCCCTTTCACGTTTTCATCCGTTTTTACGTATTTATTTGTCCGTTTGTACACGTTTTCTTCCGTTTTTCACATTTTCATCCGTTTTTACGTTTTCATCCGTTTAACACATTTTCGCCCGGTTTGCACGCTTATCCGTTCTTTACACGCCGTCGTTACAACACGCCGTCCGTTTGTTCACGTTTTCATCCGTTTTACGTTTTCGTCCGTTTTTCACGTATTCATCCGTTTTACATGTTTTCGTCCGTTTTACGCCGTCCGTTTTCATATTTTCGTCCGTCTTTACACGTTTTGGTCCGTTTTAACACGCTTTTGTCAGTTTTTTCACGTTTTCATCAGTTTTTTCATGTGTAAACACGCACAAAACGTGTATAATAATGATAAAATGGTAAAAACAGATGAAAACGTGTAGAGACGGCCGAAAACGTTCGAAAACGTATTAATATGCGAAAAAATAGACAAAATGTGCAAACACGAACGGCGTGAAACAATGGATGAAAACGTAAAACGAATGAAAATGTGTAACAACGACAAAACGCAAAACGGACGTAAACGTAAAACGGATGAAACGTAGAAACAGATGAAAACGTGAAAAATGGATGAAAACGTAAACAACGGACGAAAACGTTAAAATGGACGAAAACGTAAAACCTAAGAAAACCGCAAGCGGGCGAAAACATGCAAAACGTATGAAAACGTGTAAAACAGAATGAAAGGTGAAAAAGCAGAGCGAAACCTTGTTAAAAGCGGACGAAACCATGTTAAAGCGGATGCAAACGTAAAACGAGCGAAAAAGTGCAAAATGGACGAAAATGTGTAAAATGGATGAAAACGTGTAAAACGGATGAAAACGTGAAAAAGTATTTAAACGGGAAAATAGGCGAAAAGTGAAAAAATGGACGAAAACGTAAAACAAATGAAAACGTGTAAAACGGATAAAAACTTGAAAAACGGACGAAAGCGTGTTAAAGCGAACGAGCGTGTAAAACGCGTAAAACGGGAAAAAGCGGTAGGAAGCGTGAAAACCACATTTAAGTTATTTTTAACGATCGTTAGTATAAAGGACCAACGACGCAAGTTTAGCGTAAGATAACCAAATTTTAAGTTATTTATTAACGGTCGTTAGCATAAAGGACTAACGATGCGAGGTTTTTGTTAACGGTACACGAAAGGACTAACGATAGAGGTTTATTGACAAAATGAGAAAAAAAAAGAATGCTACATAGAATGGGAAAAAGTGGCAAGTTAACTATATTTTTAAGTGATTTGCCTTATTATTTTGTTAGGATTTAGTAAATCCAGGTTATTAAAGTGTCGGTCACTCAAGTATATGTAATCGTTATAAAGCTCGTAGTCGTAATTATTTAATGTTAAGTAGTATTTAGTCTAGTAACACCGTGGAGGACGGACGGTCTTTACCCACTGTATGCACGATCCACGGCCGTAGGTGGCGTTTATGTAAGACTATAAATACCTCTACCTCCCAAGGTAGGGTTGGGCTCATAATAATACTTTCATTTTCTCACTAAGTTCCCAAACCTCTAACTATTTCTCTCTAAAACCTTATTGTATACGCCCATTTGATCATGATTTGATGTGTTTGTGAAATCCAATATGTTACAAAGCGGTATCGAGCCAGTTGTGTAGATAAGCAATTAGATGAAGTCACTAGGGAGAAAATGAATAAGAAGCTAGAAGATCCTGAGTGTAAAAAGAATAATATAACGATCAAACCCCACGACTACACTAAGGAGAATTGGATCTCCTTAAATAAGTTTAAGCCTCAGACTCTATTAACTCCTGAACAATTGTTCTAGAAAAAGGATATGGAAATGCAAAAAGCCGAAAATCTTGTTGAAAAGACTTCCCTTAGGAAAATGCATGCTGCTACTGTGTATCCTCCAAATACATCAATGCATTTAGTTCCTAGATCTATTGCCACTAATAGCAAAACCTTAATCAGCCTATATGTTGTTTATCAACTATTCACCGATTTTGAAAAGACATGTAAGAAAAGAATCACACCTCTGGGGATAAGCGGGGAAATGGGTTTGAGCAAACTAAAGAATGTTATTTAAGCGAGGTCATGCCTTTCTTTAAACAATTAAAAGGTTAATTTGAGAGTCTTCAAAAGGAATAAACTCGGATATTAAAGAAATGGAAAAGAATTTGATGGAATGATAGTTGAGGTCAATGATTATGAACAGGAACTCAAATATAATGAAGTTGAAAGGAAAAACTTGCATATCTTAAATGAGAACTTGATTTCGAGTTGTGTTGCTCAAGATGTGTTTTATACTGTTACTATGTATTCAATTACTGCTTCTCGATTTCATGAATTATCTGTTGCTTTGAAAGTTTCCCATGATCGTGTCATTGAGCTTGAAAACAAAAACTCAGAACTAAATGATAAAATTGATCAGGATGATCACGATAATTTGGTGAAACATCTTTCTAAGCTAAAAGTTGAACATTTTGATTTGCAACTAAAATATCAACATCTTAAAGAAAATGTCAAAACCTCAAACATCAAGACATCCTCAAATGTTCCAGAATTTGATGCAGTTTTTTAGATAAACAAACGTGACGAACAAATTCAAGCTCACTGTAACACGATCAGAAAGTTGAAAGCCCAAATTTCACAATTAAAGGGTGAAAAGAACAACGTGACTGGCTCCCAAATGCCTCCTCCTTTAGATTCTCAGTGTTCTCAAACTTTTCATCTTCAAAATTTGGTTAATGTTTTACAAAGGAAAATGAGAATTTTCTAGAAGAAAATGAAAGGTTAAACGACACTTTAAAGAGTCATATGATTCAATGAAAGTCACTCGTGACAAGAACAACGAAAAAATAACGTCTTTACAAAAGGAAATTGAGAATCAAGAGTCGGGTAAAAGGAAAATGCCACTTGTCTTTAATGAGAATGTTGCATCAAAGTCATCTGATTGCAAATATCCGCGATTAAATACATTCCTCCTCATCTTGAAATAACGAACTTGTGTTTCAGAACTACTTCACTCACCTTAAGGATAGTCTAGAATGTCTCCGTGAGATTGTGGAAGAGGATTTCATAAATAAGCCACTTGATAGAAATTAGGTTTGCTTGCATTCAAAGCAAACGATCTCGGGAGCTGCTAGAATGTTTAATAGCAACATGTCCCAAATCCTTAGGTGCGAAAGATAAAGGCTGTGATGCCTTGTTCTATGCCTAGTGCCAAGTATACAAACCATTATATGCCAAGTATTAAGAAAGTGAACTCTAATGCGCCTTCAAGTAGTTCGGATCCCGCACGTCTAGTTCGGGAATGCAAAAAGTAGACCAACCAACTAATGTTCCCATAATTCCCTCTACAGAGTAATCGGTGACATAAAAGCAAGCGGTCAAAGCCTCGAGCAATACCAAGCAAGATAGGACCTCGCAAGCTAAGAATGTGCTTTGGAAGAGTAGAAGACCACCCTAGGAACATTAAGTTTGAGTTGAATAAAACGAATCGTGTTGATTCGGTATTAGCTATAAGCGTCTTGTAATTAATTCAATTTTGTTACTATCGCAAACCATGTAATGATGATCGCTTGATTTTTGTTACTAATCGTGAATGTGGTGTGAATGATTTGATTAATGTTGTCAAATGCCCATTTAAAAGCGTTAATGTTAAGAATCAAGCTAAGAAGGCTAGAAAGCAATGGCGGAAGAAGGTTAGAAACCATTGAAAACCCAGGGAAGAAAATTTAGTAACATAGGTTATCGGTGGATACCCATCGCCGCAAACTCAATCTTAAAGAGATGTGCCCTAAATTATCTAGATCAATGCCCACTAGAAAATGGATGCCTCTTGGTAGAACTATTCCTTAAGAAGTGAACATACTTTGAATAGGTCAAATACGGACACTAGCATCGCATCTATTTCGATGATTCCATTGTTTCTACCGATGTGGGTGTTCCAATCATCATCACTAACCAAATGGAACCCATTCTTGCATGGGGATCCCAATTATCTAGTTATCCATTCTTATCGTGTTCAACCGCAGATCGTTCAAATCGATTACGTGGTACGGACTCAGTCGCTCCAAGCATATTTGGAGATCGCTCACGGCTCATGAACCGTGAGTAAATTCATGGGGATATTAGATTCGGGAACGACCATTTTGGTGCAATTATGGGTTATGGAGACTATGTTGTTGGTAAAAGTGTAATCTCCGGGGTATATTATGTGGAAGGTCTTGGTCATAAATTGTTCTCTGTTGGTCAATTTCGTGATTCCGATCTAGAAGTGGCTTTTAGAAAACATACTTGTTTCATTAGAGAACTTGATGGTGTGGAATTGTTAAAAGGAACTCGTGGTTCAAATCTATACACCATCTCTATCGAAGACATGATGAAGTCTTCTCAATCGCTTGTTGTCAAAGGCTTGAAAACAAAGTCATGGTTATGGCATCGTCGTCTCAATCACTTGAACTTGGCACCATTAATAACCTTTCCGAAAGGATCTTTTCGAGGCTTACCCGGATAAAAATATGAAAAGATCATCTTTGTTCGGGTTGCCAATTGGGAAAAAGCACAAAATATGCCCACAAACCAAAACCCACATACTCGATGAATGGAAGTTCTTCATACCCTTCATATGGATTTGTGCGGACCAATGAGAGTACAAACGATAAATGGGAAGAAATATACTTTAGTCGTTGTTGATGACTACTCTCGATTTACTTGGGTAAAGTTTTTGAGGACAAAGGATGAAACTCGGATGTCATCATCAAACTTATCAAAGCGACTTCAGTTCGACTCAACAATATTGTTAGAATTGTTCGAGCAGACAATGACACGAGTTCGTTAACAAAGACTTAATTGGTTCTATGAAAGTGTTGGAATCGGTCATCAAAGAAGTGTTCCACGAACTCCTCAATAGAACGGTGTAGTTGAAAGACGAAATCGAACTCTTGTGGAAGCCGCAAGAACTATGCTAATTTATTCAAAGGTTCCAATGTTTCTACGGGTGAAGCCATTGCCCTTGCTTGCTACACCCAAAATCGTTCCCTTATACACACCTCTCATGGAAAAACTCCATATGAACTTGTCCATAAACGAAATCCTGATCTCTCCTACCTTCGTGTATTTGGTGCGTTGTGCTATCCAACGAATGACGGTCAATATTTAGGTAAGTTAAGAGCTAAGGCGGACATTGGAGTTTTTGTAGGTTATGCATCAAACAAGAAGGGTTACCGAATCTACAACAAAAGAACTCGAGATATCATGGAAACTATTCACGTCACGTTCGATGAGTTGTCCGCAAATGGCTCCGGGACAATCCATTCTGGACCCGCATCTCAACCTTCATTAAGTAGTCCTATCGGTTCTACTCTTGTACTAAATCCTCACCAAAGAACTCCTTATGTACCTCCCTCGGAAGATGATTTGAAGAAATTGTTTGGTCCAATGTTTGATGAACACTATGAGCCAAATGCTAATGATCTGTCAATTCCATCAGCAGGTCGCTCCTATCCTGTCAATGAAGTTAACCCTTCGGTTTCAATGTCATTAAGTCAAGAAGCGCTGCTGCGATCACCTGTCTCATCAACAAATCATCAATCATTGAGTGTACATCATGGAATTGTTTCGGCACCCATGATGAAGTTAATCCCTTTGCTACTCCAGAAGATGCCCCTTTGAGAACATATTTGCTCCTAAACCATCATCGAACCATATTCATCGGAGAAATCGACTGCTACATCGGTTCCTCAACAACAACCACATGAACACCTCGGAAAATGGACTCATGATCATCCATTGGACAACATCATTGAAACTCTCTCATCCAAAGATCAACTCGTAAACAACTTGCAATCGATGCCTTATGGTGCTTCTTCAACTCGTACTCTAAGATCGAACCAAAGACGTTAAAGCGCCATGAATGAAGGCAGTTGGTTCAATGCCATGCAAGAAGAAATTCATGAGTTTGATCGACTAGATGTATGGGAATTAGTACTGCTCCGACCGTAGCTATGATCATTGCTCTTAAGTGGATCTTCAAAGTAAAACTTGATGAGCATGGTGATGTGTTAAAGAACAAGGCTCGATTAGTTGCAAAAGGATCTTGTCGAGAGGAGGTATTGACTTTGAAGAATCATTTGCTCGATTGCACGTGTCGAGGCAATCGAATCTTCCGCTAATCTTGCTAGTAAGAATATGGTAGTCTATCGGATGGATGTAAAGACGGCTTTTCTTAATGGAGATCTTAAAGAAGTCGTATCGTCGACCAACTGAAGGTTTTGTGAATCGGATCATCCTACTCATGTATATCGCTGAAGAAGGCTCTTTACGGGTTAAAGCAAGCTCCGAGGGCATGGTATGATCGCTATCAAAATTTCTTCTATCTTACGGATTGACAAAGGAGCGATTGATCCGACATTGTTCACCGTAAAGTCGAGCAAACATTTAATTCACGTTCAAATTTATGTTGATGATATTATTTTGCCTCGTGACCCCAATGAATGTGATCGTTTTTCTAATGAAATGGGTTCCAAATTTCAAATGTCAATGATGGGACAAATGTCATTTTCTTGGGATTACAAATTTCACAAAGTCCGGAGGCATTTTATAAATCAATCAATATGCAAATGAGATTTTAAAGAAATTTGGATTTGATACTTGTGACCGCTTGACACTCCCATGATAGAGCATACTAAGCGGATGAGGACCACTCGGGGATCATGGTAGATCAAGCGAAATATCGTAGTATGATTGGATCCCGATGTACCTCACACCCAAGCGGATATTACATTCGTTGTATGCATGTGTGCTAGATACCGTGCTAAGCCTACCAAAAAGCACCTTGAAGCGGTTAAACGGGTCTTCGGTATCTCCAGGAACCATCAATATGGGACTTTGGTACCAAGGACACCGTATGTCACTAACGACCTATGCGAGATCTTGATCATGCGGGATGTCAAGATACTCATCGAAGCACTTACGGAGGTGCTCGGTTTTGGGTGATAAGCCCGTGAGTCGGTCTTCAAAGAAACAAATGAGTACTTTATATCCTCTACAGGAGAATACATAGCCATGTCATCTTGTTGTGCTCAAATCCTATGGATGAGATCCCAATTATCGATTATGGCTTTGAATTCAACAAAATCCTCATCTTGTGATAACAAAAGTGCAATTGCTCTCTCATGCAACAATGTTCAACATTCAAGAGCAAAGCATATCGACATTCGACATCATTTCATCGGGAGCAAGTGGAAAGCGGTGTGGTGGAACTTTATTTTGTGAGGATGAATATCGGTTAGCGACATCTTCACCAAAGCTCTTGCTAGAGAACGTTTTGAGTTTATCCTTCCACGACTTGGTCTAAAGAGTCTACAACCGGAAACACTCAAAGCGTCTTCAAGAGGAAGAAGAGGAGTAAAGGTTTTCTTCACCCATCTCTTGTAAATATTTTTTCAAAAACAAAATACAAAATTACAAAACCAACAAAAGCAAATAGAAAAATATAAAACTTTCTAAAATCCATAAAAATTTGAAAACTCAATATATATATATATATATACACATATATATATATATATATATATATATTGTCTTTTGTCTTGTTTTCTTGATTCGATAATATCTACGGTCTTTGTCTTTGTCATTCAAAGAGTGACACGGGTCTTTAGATGTTGTTCGAATGTACAAAAAAAAAAAAAAAAAAAAAGAGAAAGTAAAACCAAGGCTTATAGTCATTTAGGTCTATAACCCGCTTTTTAAAGAAAAACAGAGTCATGCTTAATCTTGCTTTTCAAATCTCATGCTCTGATTCTATAAAACAAATATTTGCTATCTAATGAAAACAAATAGCTTTGAAAAATAACTCGGACTCAATTTTTGAAAATCATCTGGACTTAACGTTTGTCAAAATCTCTATCTCTCAATCAACAACTTAGGTCATTGATTGAGGCGGAGAATGATTTCAATTAAATCAAAAGGTTATTTGTCATACAATTGTTTTCATAAGATACTCATGCATGTTTGATCAATGGAGTTTAAAGTCTCAAAATCCGATCCTTATCAGTTAAAATGTTTTCATAACAAGTCACAATTCTCCTCAAAAGCTTTCAAAATCAATTTAAATCTACAGAGATCACAAATCTCAAATGATTTGATAATTGTGATCGGGGAGAATTTGTGATTTAAATTGGATTTAAGCGATAATTCGATAAATGGTTTTATAGTGATTTACAAGTTCTCCTCCCGCATGTGCCAAACGATTTTAAATTTTCCATGCACATGTTGGGGAGCATCCATTCAAACCAAAAGGATTGAAGCGTGATTGATTTGTCTTAATGTGCGGTTTTCCCTAATATGTGCAAAGCACTTTCAAATCTCTATGCACATATTGAGGGGAGCAACTTTTGAAAACCTCATCATTTCCAAAATATCCTTAATAAAGTATGAAAATACTAATTTTGATAAGGAAAGTGATCTTGATATCTTTTAGAAAATGGTAATCAAAGAAGTGAATCCTTCCTCTTGCCTTCGTGGTGCTAAACGATTTTAAATACATGATGCACATGTTGAGGGGAGCTCTATTTTCTAAAATATCAAAAGCAGTTCGGTACAAAATGCTTTGATAATATATCACAAGTATCCGGATTGATTTTCAAATGGTTTTCAATTGGTTCCAATGGCGGATGAACAATACCAAATAGACCGACCAAATTTACTTTATGTATGGTGATATAAGGATGGTTAGGTTAGATATTCGTTCCCACGATCCCGCCAGAGCCGGAGGGATCTACCGAGGACAATCCATTAGATAGTGTAGAGTCCTTAGGTATGATGATAAAAGGAGAAAAGTGAGATATGGGAAGAGTGCGGATGAGATAGAGCTAGAAGCTGGTATAAACCCAACAAGGTTCTAGTTATGAAGTCTCGGTAAGCAATCAAGGGTTGAAGAATGAAAAGAATTGAATGAGAAAAGGGTGAAAATAAATAGCCCTCCATTAATTCAACCTTAGGCGTAAACCGGGTTCAATTCATATACTCTTGGTGGTTACCAAGGTAACATCGGTATTGAAGACAAGGCGTCATGGACCCGGTGGACGCTTCACTACAACTTCCCAAACCACTCAAGTTCCTCTTAAAAGGACTTGTTTCATTCTCACGTGGAACCTACATAATCTATCGACTTTCTCTTAGAGATTCTTGATATTGAAGAGGAGACCTTCTCCCTAGTCTCAAAGATAGGAACCAAATATGCACAATTGAGTCTAGAGCCACGAGATCATCAAATAAATCTCTTTAGGACCTTTGTCAATGAAGACTCTCGTTTCACACAATGTGGAAGAGAGATTATATCTTAAGAGTCCCACGCGTTATCCTTGTGGTATTGCTAGAACATCCGAGTGATATGCAAACATATTCACAATGAAGATGGAAAGCCTTCTAGAGCCAACATCAAACAAGCTCTGGTAGGTGGCATGTGAGATCTATCCAATAGATCAACCATGTGACAACCGAGCAGAAACAATGGGCGATTCAAAATTATGAATCAATCACGGTTCGAGGTTATGGATTGACGGATACCTTTGAAAAAAAAAAAAAAAAAAAAAAAAAACCCGGTCGTTGTACTTAAAATTCTTTTCTTTAGCACATCGATCGTGTATTAATATTTCAAATATAAAGGTGTTTATGATTGATAATTGATTTTCTCAAAACCCTCGTTGTATTGCAAAACTCTTTATTGAGCAAGACTCGATTGTTTTCAAATCTCTTTCATCAATCGGTGAATCTCAAATTCATTGGTTCACTCACTCGTGTTGTCTTCTTTGAGACGTTCGGTTTGAGAACATTAGAGCATTGCGAAACCACATCAAAGAGATTCTTGAATTATACCGATCACATGCGATGCTTGTCTCGATCAGCGGAACAATTGGTGTGTACCTCAATTCAACGAATTGATCAAAGACACTTTCGCGCTTTATTGCTAAGCTTTTTTTATGCGGTACACCCGTTTCGGTGATCGAATGGAGAGATCAATCCATAGCCGCATGCTCACACAACACTTTCATTTCTAAAGAAATCATGATAAGTGCATCAACGACTCGATATTTTCACTCCATGCTTCGCTCTACTACCGCAAATATCATGAATTAATTAAAGCTTCCGCTACTCTGATGAAAAGATTTCATGATCCAGAATGTGAGCATGTCGGTCCAAAAGTCACAACATCACATAATACCAACACCACAATGGAAGTGTCAAAGATTTATGTTATCTGATGATCTCAAAGCTGGCTCAAAACTCATTATCACGTGGATCAGTTAAAGACCTCCACTTGGATCAACCAAACATGCAATAATGAAGAATCAATGATTACGGACTACTGAGCAAAGAGCATTTACAAGAATCCAAGAACAATCTTAATGTAATATCTGTTTGTATTCAATGTAATTTGAGGTGACCTCCTTGGGGAGATTGTTAGGATTTAGTAAATCAGGTTATTAAAGTGTCGGTCGCCCAGTATATGTAATCGTTAGAAAGTTCGTAGTCGTAGTTATTTAATGTTAAGTAGTATTTAGTCTAGTAACACCGTGGAGGACGGACGGGTTTTTACCCATGTATGTCGATCCACGACCCGTGGGTGACGTTTATGTAAGATTATAAATACCTCTACCTTCCAGGTAGAGGGCTCATAATAATACTTTTATTTTCTCTCAAGCTCCCAAACCTCCACTATTTCTCTCTAAAACCTTATTGTATACGCCCATTTGATCATGATTTGATGTGTTTGTGAAATCCAATATGTTACATATTTTTCGTTTATAACCCATAATTTTTTATTTATTTATTTTATTTATTTATTTATTTTTAACACAAACCGATCTATCGCTAAAAAACTCCGTTACTATGCACGAGTACTCGTCTAGTTTTTCTTAAAAGAATTTAGGCGTGCATAAAATTTTGCGTTATGTTTAAAGAGTCCGATAAAAGCTACTAACATATTGGTTAAGTCGCGAGCTAAACAGGACTGAAAGGGGAAAGAGGTTATAACTACAGAAACGACTGGATTTCAAATATAGGGTTTTAATAGATAAACTATAAAGTTATGAACTACAAGGGGAACATAATTGAGATTGTGAAATTTGCAGAAAAATAATTATACCTATTACTATTTTGATCGTGAACTTGCCTTTTGATTAGCCAGCAGATTTTTTTCACCTTATTTGCTTATCCTCTTATGACCTTATCTATAAAGATTCAAAACTAAAAAATCATAAATTATACCTATACATATTTGATTATATTTTTCTAACTAGTTTTATCTTTTCGAGTGTAATTTAAATTTTCTAGAAATAAGCAAATTCAAACACTTTTTTACTAAAGTTTAATTTTTAAGTAGCTTGTAAGTGCTTATTTATAAGCACATGCATTAAAAATAAGCAATTCCAAACACTCTCTTAAGCTTGAGAGGACTACCTTCGCTCATCTGTGTTTAAAATATAATTATTAAGGTAATTTAGTTGATTTGAGTAATTGGTTGCCTTTGTTCTGTTTTGACCTCAATGAACGTGTAAAACACAATGTAATTGCAAAAAGAATAAAAATATCTTCCATAATCCACAATGACAGCTAGAATAGTCATCAAGTCTTCTATATTTGGATTGATTTATATGTTCCAAATAACACAACCATCAGTTGGAAATGCATGGCTTAGAAAAGTCTAATGCCCATTGACTCAAGACTTTATAGATATGAAACAGTTGTAACAGCTTAATGGTTACAATTGTAAATTTCAACCGTGAACCCAAGAATAGATTAATGGAGCATCTCAACAAGATTTTGTTCTACTGCTGTACTCTACTCTTTGTCCTGACAACTAGTAGCAGTGCGATAGACTCCATATATCCAAATCAAACCCTTAAAGATGGTGATACCATTGTTTCAGCAGGCGGGAGTTTTGCACTGGGGTTCTTCAGCCCCGGTAATTCAAGTTTACGATACGTGGGAATATGGTACAAGAAGATATCAACCAGTACCATTGTATGGGTTGCTAATAGAGAAGTTCCACTTGTTGATCCAACAGGTATACTAAACGTCACTGATGACGGAACTCTGCAGCTTCGTAGTGCTAGCAATAATCTAATTTGGTCATCCCAATCATTCAAACCATCCACAAATATTAATCCGGTGTCACAGCTTTTAGATAATGGAAACCTTGTTATCAGAGATGAAATCAGTGGTAACCTTACTTGGCAAAGCTTTGATTATCCTGGAAACACATTGCTACCAGGAATGAAACTTGGTGTGGACCGAGCTACCAGCATAAAGTGGAACTTGACATCATGGAAAAGTGATGATAACCCTTCAGCAGGTTCTTACACGGTTTGGATGGACACCAATGGATATCCACAATTATATAATATGAAAGATGAATCAAATTTCCATCAAAGGTACGGATTTTGGAATGGTAAAGTGTTTACTGGGATGCGTAGCCTAAGACCAAACAGTATTTATACATTTGCGTTCGAATTGAGTGACAGAGAAATTTATTACACATACCAACTCATAAGCACTTCTATTTTTTCAAGGATGGCACTGGGTTATGATGGCAGTCTTTCTCAGTACATATGGGTTGATCGAAGTCAAACGTGGGTTCTACATATGACGGGTGCCATGGATAAATGTGACCAATATGGTTTATGTGGCCCTTATGCAAGCTGTAGCATTAATAACGCCCCAACATGTGCGTGTTTAGAAGGATTTGAACCCAAGCTGCCTGAAGAATGGTCTGTTAAAGATTGGAAGAATGGGTGTAAGCGTGCAATATCCACGAATAATGAAAATGGGTATAACTTCAAGAAGCTCGTGAATCTAACATTGCCTGATACACAACATTCGTGGTTCAATAGTTCCATGTCCCTTCAAGAATGTGAGAATCTATGTGCTCGGAATGTCTCTTGTACAGCTTATGCAAATATTGATGTTAGAAGTGGTGGCAGAGGATGTTTAATGTGGTCTAGTGAGCTGATTGACATCAGAGATGCTCCGGAAAGAGATAATTCAGGACAAGATATCTACATAAAAATGTCGTCCAACCCAAATTTAATCCGTAAGTGCATTTGTAATACCTGTAGAGCATGCACTGGGATATTCAAGCATAATCATACTAGCTATTCTATGCCAACACTTTACATTAACGCCCAGTACCTTTATACTTGGAATAAAAGAATAAGTTATTTATTGGTCGGACCATCATTTATTATAGGTGACTACAGCTAGAATTAGGGCTAAAACCCCCACCAAAGTGGCCTAGTGGTTAGGCATGTGATGTCCTCACAATAGGTCTAGGGTTCAGATCGACCTCACTAGGTACACATTTGGGGGGTGGCAAGGGAAACGGTTGGAAATGGTCACGGGGATACCCGGTAAGGCCACGTACATTTGGGTCAATGGCTCACCCTCCCCAAGGGACGTGAACATTCATCTGTTTTAGAACAAGAACTAGGGATGTAATTGGGGGGTTGGTTAGATTATAACATACTTAATTGCAAGTGACCAAAGAAGCCATATTATGGGCTATATATTCAAACTTTCCCCTCAAACTAAAAATTAATTATCAACTAGAAAATGGTTCACTTTGTTCTTTGTTGTATGGAGTACCTTGAGATCGAGTATGAGTATATATGCGGTTTTGGTAGGTATAATGTCAAACCCATGGACCCATCGTTTGTGCGCTGTCTTCATGGAACCCCAAAGCAATCTTACCAATTTTAAATAAAATATACATGTTAGGAGTATGTGTCGCATAAATCAAACACGATAGAAAAAGTCAAAATGTGGTTGTATTTCAAAAATGTAGTACCTATGTCACATATATATAGGCTCAAGAATAGTTAGAAACTTTTTAAGATGGCCACCTTAACAAACTGAAACTATTATCATAGACATGGGTCCTCTACTCCTCTATATGATACATCCATTCTCCTGTGTGTTATAAGCAGATTAAGCAAAATTATTTGAAATAGTCATTCAGATATTTATGCTGTTAGTGACCTACTGGCACTGCAGCAAAAGTAGCCATTGACCATATGTGGTGTACTTGTAATTTTGGTCATATGCTGATGGATGTGCATGTTAGTTTCCCTAGAAAGCTAAACCCTGCTCTTGACTACTAACACACTGATATTTTGTATGTGTGAAAAGGAGTCATGAAGAAGAAAAAGTCACATATTAAGGTGACCTTGTCAATTGTTTTTGCGGTGGTTCTGGTCAGCCTTACACTCATGCTATATGCTTGGACAAGGAAGAAGAGATCATATCAGAAAGATGAGGGTAAGTTAAAAACTACTTTTACAAGAAAGTTCCAAGCTTCCACTTGATTAACAAGAAAACATAGTCACTTGTATTCTATTTATACATATTTTAGTCTAAGATGAAGTAAGTTGTATCATCCGTGCTTTCACCTTTTAGCAGTTGTAGCAAACAAGGACCAACAACAAGATTTCGATCTACCATTGTTCAGCTTAAATAAGATAGTTGAGGCCACCAGTAACTTTTCAATTAACAATAAGCTGGGCCAAGGAGGTTTTGGTGCAGTTTACAAGGTAAATACTTTTAGAGAAATTTCATTTTAAACGAGCATATACAAAAGAATGCACTAAAATGTATGTTTCTATAACAATATTAGCCATTTAGATCTTTATTCACACAAAGACACTGCACAATACAAATGAAAACTATTCTGAGAAAGCAATATCAGATAGAATCATGAAATTAAATATATATACATGTGCATTGTTAGCAGCAATAAAAGAAAAAGTGTATCTTACCTTCAGAGAAAAAATGATCTTCAGGGCCTGCTTGAGGAGGGAGGAGAAATTGCTGTCAAGAGGCTGTCAAAGACATCAAGGCAGGGACTAGTTGAGTTCCAAAACGAGGTTATATGTATTGCCAAGCTTCAGCATCGTAACCTTGTGAAGCTTTTGGGATATTGTCTTGAAGGAGAGGAAATGATGTTGATTTATGAATACATGCCCAATAAAAGCTTGGACCACCTTTTATTTGGTTGGACACTCTCAAGATTATAAAAAAGCACACACTTGACTCCATTATTAGAATCCGTAATTCAAACTAACAAAATAAGTTACAATTTGTGGCAGATGAAAATAAGTCCTTGTTGCTTGACTGGCTTCAACGTTACCACATTATCAACGGGATTGCTCGAGGACTTCTTTATCTCCATCAAGATTCCAGACTTAGAATAATACACAGAGATCTAAAAGCAAGCAATATTTTGCTTGATTCTAACATGAACCCAAAAATATCAGACTTTGGCTTGGCTAGAATGTTCAAAGAATATGAGACTGAAGCCAATACAAACAAAGTTGTTGGTACACTGTAAGAATCTATCTATTGCATTTCATTATACTGTAACGTATTTTCTATATCATTCACATGGACATAAATGTGCTGTAGGGGTTATATTTCTCCAGAATACGCAGCAAATGGGCTTTTCTCAGTAAAGTCAGATGTATTTAGCTTTGGTGTTTTGGTGTTAGAGATTGTGAGTGGAAAGAAAAACAGAGGATTTACTCATCAAGATCACCATGATAACCTTCTTGGGCATGTAAGTTCGTTCAGTTAAAAAGAATAGTATAATACTTGAAACTTTGGTCACTTATAACCTGATTTTGTTGATTTTTGTAAATGGTTTAGGCGTGGAGACTCTACAAGGAAGACAGGGCCCTTGAACTGGTTGATATAGCTTTAGGGGACTCGTGGACTGTTTCTGAAGTACTGCAATCAATACATGTTGGCTTATCATGTGTGCAACAACACGCAGAAGATAGGCCAAGCATGTCGTCTGTGATTCATATGTTGAGTGGTGAGGGTGCTTTACCACCGCCGACACAACCTGGTTTTTTCACAGAAGTGCCTAAGCCAGAACTCAAGTCTATCATCCCACTAGTGCCAGTATCAATTAATGAAGTCACAATTACACAATTAGAAGCTCGATAAATAAATAAAGATGTGAGCATCCGGTGATTGCCAACACAAAAGTTCCTGATTTGTATCAAGTTCACAAGATATTATTTGATGAATAGTAACAGCATATACCTTATGTAAGAACTGAAAGCTATTTGGGATCTCATCGAGTTCTATTTAATCGCCTTATCTGGGAAAGTAGTTGTTTAATTCTTATGTATCTAGTCGAACATAATGCAGAATGCTACTTAATAAAACCAGATTCATTTCAATAACATATCCCCATTGTGGATATAGTAAGTACTTTTGGCACAATTACACTAGAGTGTATGCTTGATATATAAACTAACACCTGGTGGCCGGGCACTGGGCAATGCTGGTTAAAAACTACTTATAGGAGACGATTGAGAAAGTGAAATTTGCAGAAAATAAAGTTTACTTAGATGGACATACGCACCCGATGACACTATTACTTCAAGTCTTATTATGGGTATTACTTGTTATTTGAGTATTTATTTATTTTACCATTTTGTGTACCAAAGTAGTAAAAATTTGACCTTTCCTGTTGTTTCTTCTTCACTTTATCACAATAGTTTTGATGATCCTTTATTTCGTTTTAGTATTATTTCAAAGTATTTCTATGTGGGAAGAAAGAAGCATAGGGCCGAGCATATAACAAGAAAAGGAAAGGAAAAAAAAAAAGTTAAGTAATTTAATAATAAAAGGTTGGTTGGTTTAATTAATCACCGAATAAAAGTTAGAGACAAAATTATTAGTAAAAATATAAAAAAAAACAAAACCTTAAAATCTTAAATAAAGTAAAAGTTAAGAGCTTAAATCATTATTTACACTCACTAACAATACAATATCCAAGTTAAATGAGATATAGTATGGAATCACGGTATGGATATCATAAGAGAAAATTTCTGAAATGAACACTTTCGCCTACTACTTTACACATATAAACATCGCCCATCCAATTTTCTAAAATGAACTTTTCAATATTAGACGTTAAATTTGTAGCGTAATACGTTTTAAACCATACACGTGTACACCAAATTCTCTGGGCGTGAAGTCTGGGCGTGATACAAACGAGGCGTGTTAGGCGCGCTTGGTAGGAGTAGTGGGCGTGGCATGCCCAGGTGGGCGTGAAACAGGCGTGGACCCTGGTGCTGGGCGTGGAGCCTGGCGTGTCCTGGGCGTGGGGCATAAATGCATTCATTTCGATAAAGAAGTTAAGCGGCCAAGATTGTTTTGTTTATGGAGCAGATGTTTTTGCAATAGTTGATTTAAGGGATGAAAGAGCAAATGGTGCTGAAAAATGGAACGACGAAGCAATCTTTATATAGAGAAAGAACTCTTCAAATAATTCAACGACTAAGAGTTTGTTCTAGGCCTTTCAAATTTGTGGAAAAACTACTTTTTCCTTAAATGGAAATTAGGGATAATATTAGTGGTAGCTGTACAATTATTAGCTTCAGTTTAGACCTTTACATTGTTCAAGAAAATCCCACTTGAACTTCAATATTAAGCTTAGCTTTGTATGAGTAAACACCGATGAGATTTGCAGTAAGGTGTTTTAGCTAGCTGAAGAAGAAGAGAATGGGTGGGTGGGTGGGTGGGTGGTACATCTTTTCTATAAATTTGGCACTTCCTCACTTTAGTAAACTTCATTACTAATATTTTATAAAAACTTTACAAAGTTTGATAAGTATGAACCACTTAATAGTGACGTGTTGAGATAATGACTTTTTAGTTCATTTCGTAACAACAACAAAAAATTTACATCCGTAAAATGAGTATGCAAATGGTTCATTTAGTAATTGCCTTATATCATTATGCCAATGCTAATGGCAACTATAAATATTGTGGTCACACCTTACTACATTAGTGTCATATCAGCTTTCTCTCTCCAAGACAACACCCAATCACAATTAGCTAATAAGGCGACCACAATCACAACAAAAAGCATACCCCACAAAAACTAATAAAAAAACAATACACACACAAAAGAGAATTAAACTTGCGGTTGTCAGGCCAACCATAACTTTGAAAAGGTTAGGGGTGATCGGTCACTAATTCGGTTGAGCTAATGAGGAGAACTCGGTCATCTATTCGGTTGGTTGAAAGGCAACCATACCATTAGCATTGGCCTTATAGCAATGGTGGGACATGATGGTTTGGCTCAGTGTACATTTTAGGCAATTTGGTTTATCAAGGAACATTGTGTTATTTTTTGTTGGTATTCACTAGTGCAATCCATCCAAAGTGTTCTTAGAGCATAAAGTATCATAACCTGAGTTAAGGTTTCGCTCAGTGTTATGTTAGTGTCACATCAGGTTTAACATTTTCACTTTAACTAAAAAAAACACCTTATTATAACTCAACTTTAGTTCAATATTTTGGGCCTCACTTTTATCATAACTCAACTAAAAAAAAGTGAGTTAAACCTTAACGCAGAGGGCGGTATGGGGGTTAAAGCTTAACTCAAAAAAAAAACCAACTTAACGCAGTGTTAAGGGGTTAACATGGGAGCTTTAACGCACTCTTAACGCAGGACGCAGTGTGGTTAACGCAGAAAAGTTAAACTTTAACTCAGGGGCGAAGTTAACACACCGAGTGCTCTTAGGGCATTCACAATGCTTCACATAAACGGGTCTAATAGAATGAAATAAACAGGCGTCAACATTTAATTGGTTTAAGAATTTGTCAAACTTGTAAGAGTTATTGATCGATCTTCTTTGAACAACCGGTGTTTTAATCATTGAGTGGGCCAGTTTTTTGTTATTTTATTGTTTTAAATGGGATAGTGAGTGTTACATATGCAACTCTTAAAGACATATAAAAACATAAATTATTATAATAATATAAAGGGCAAAAGTTTAATGCATTGTGAAACTTTTATATAAAAAGGTAAAATGTCAATGATGTGGCGGTGTATTAAAGTATGAAAATTATGTCAAGCTCAATAGCTCATGATTCCAATGCAGTCTTCAATTTACTGTGTTTTTAACGTGTACTGTAGTTCTTAGATATTGTTGTGTTAGCGAGTTTATTTATGAGGAAAAAATATACCGATAATAGATAGAAACTTGAAAGAAAGAAAAAGATAATGAAAATAGAAAATTATCAAGCCTTAAACTTATCTTCGATTTTGGAAGGTAAAAAATTAACTTATCAAATTACAAAACTATCATAATCTTCACCATTTAGTGAAATCTTGTATAAATATTTGTCGACTTAAATAAGGTAATAAGTCATGCGATAAGCTAGAGTGTCCGGTGTGACACTTTGCATGTTACACACTGTTACGCTTTCTATAAACATCATACAACGTCCAAATCAAAATTAATTTGATTTTTCGCCATAGATGCCACACTTCCGGTTCTTGACCGATCTTTGGCTCTTTGGTATTGTCCATGGGATTGTTACTTGTTTTCTGCATCTCTCTGTCAATATGTAACGCATTAATATGAAAACATCGCAAGCAATTACTTTTCTCTCTTTGTTAAAAAAAGTTTACTTTTCTCTCAAATATACAAAGGTTAAACAGAAATATATTTTTTCTTGGAAAGGCAACAATCAATATAAGATATACACGCTCGTCTTTGGTAACATTTTCATCATTTTTTGAAAATAAGAAAGTTACAAATAAATTGTAGAATATGAAAGAGAGCATGTCCATTGCACCCATGGCATATTATTATAGGGCAATTTTTGCACCTATGGCGCCGAGACGCTATGACGTGCCAAACTGCACCGCCCCCAACATGTTATAGATGCATCGTCATTCGGTTCACATCTCGTTATCCTTTTTTTTTTTTTTGGTTATAAGATACTAGTATCTGCTAACTGCTAAGGTGACCATGAGTCCATGAATAACATGTTATAAGGTACCAACTACACCCACCTCTGTCTTACAATACATGTTTTTTTTTTAGGAAAGTAAAATAATAAATTACATGGTAATTAACTTTTGGTTGCCGCAAAGGAGTGTGACTTTAACACCATCGTACTAGGTCATATGTTAATTGAGGGTGACATGAGTGTCGTCTATGCACCAAGTGACTCATAAATAATTATGCGTATCGATAAGTACTCTTGAAATTTTTGTATCAAGTAGACTATTATTTCTGGACAATGCCAAAAACAAAATCATGTTTTCCACGAATATGAATAACAATCGTTTTTAGGTTTGTAGACCTCGATGTGTAAAATGTGTACCCACGTAGGTTAGATGTACTTGTAATCATTAAATTATAGACTGCTTATTTTTATGTAAACATCTATCTTATATTAAATTGACAAGCGTGGTGTGTGACACGACTTTGAGCTTGACTGGGGTAACATGCGGAAAGGTGTTCGGTGTACAACTGCATGTACATTATTAAAATAGCTTATACATATATGAATAACTATAATTAAAAGATCACAGATAGTGAAATGTTATAATATGTTGTAGTGGCAGTGTTTAGATTTGCTAATGGCTTATTAACAAGGTTTTATTATCCATGCATTGCTTTCATTATCATGTCCAAAGTTTTAAACTATATAAATTTAAACGTAATGTTAAAGGTGAAAGCTTGTAAACTATGAAATTTAAAGTAATATTTTTATGTAGGTGATAATAAGAGAAGATATAGTGAATTGTCTCGTCATTTAACAAGTTCACTTTATTATAGAGGGATGACAAGAAACAAATATTAGGTTTTCGGAAAATGCTAGGATGTATTGAATGAACACGCGCTTTTATTTTAAATTTAAAAACAGAATTAATGAACATTAAATGAAGCTGTAGATTACCTTGGTTAAATAATTTTGTGAACCAACAAACATAAACAATTATATTTGTATTGAAAGTTAAAACATGTAGCACATGTTAAAAAACCTATAATTAGTTTTCTTCTATATTTCTCAAAGTAACTTTTATATGAAACTTTATAAACTACAAAAGTATTTTCTGTTTTATTTTTATCTAAACTTGTAGTATCACCTAACGGCTAGTATGTATTAGGGTGCTCGAGATTACTTATATTGTCTACTTATTTTTTAGCACAAACTTATTCCATATTGGAAAGACTTAGGTTTATTTACTTATTTTGAGATAAAATAAACATACAAGAGGTAGTAAGGTACTTATTTCAAAGCTTTTATAGCTTAGTTGAATATTAAGTTAATTACCTTCTTACCAACATAATTAACTTAAAACTTTTTACAAATGAATTTGACCGAAAACTTTCGACCAATGCCACTTTGTTATTTAACTTATAAAAGTTAAGCCTATGTTCCAACTACAGGCAAATGACCCTCCTAACCTTTAGATGATAAAATTATTATGGGAAGCTTGACGCCGTTTCATGCACAAAGTTTCATTTAATATTTTTTTTATTAGTTATCAATGTGTTTTTCTTATCAAAATTTTAAGTTTGCAACCTAGCGTATGTGATCATTAGTACCTACCATTTAAAGTTTTAGTTATATTACTTTGTTAGTCTAAGAAAAATAATTTTGGCCGCCCTTATTGCTAATTTCTAGCTCCATCCCTACTTTCGACCAATCACCATCTTTGCATGTTTTAAGAAATAAGCAAATTCAAACACTATTTCTTAAAAGACTTCCATTTAAAAATTATACCTTAATGTTAAGCAGAAACATAAGCAAATTAAACAATCCCAAACACCCCACTTCATATAAGAAGGGCTATTAAGTAAGGGTAGTTATATGTAGACATCAGAATTTACTTCATACACATAAATGAGATCGTTTAATGACTATCATACCCTTACTTATTTAAACAACCTCTCTCAAATACACCTTGATTACATGCCTTCTCCTATTCGCTTCCACTTTCATCACCGCAGATTTTAACGCAACACTTAACATATATTGCTCAGTCGTTGTAAATAAATTACGGTCAATGGCATATAAATTTCAGCTGTTTTGAGTGTATTCGTAAATCCAAAAAATCCAAATAGATCTTAAGCTTCAAAATGCATGGTTTGAAAATCTCAAACTTACTAGAAGTCACTGTTCCACGTTGCAGTTTCCTAAGCCAAGCAAAACAAATGCTTCAACTTTGGAAAGTAACTTTAGAAAGAAGAAGAGATGATGATATGAGCTGACTTTGGAAAATAAATTTAGAAAAGGAACCTGAATGAAAAGCTAGGAAAGTTGTAAGGGCATGATAGTCATTTTACAATTTGTATGTGTACGCATTCAATCCTTTCGCGTACATAAAAGATTTGAAATCAATCAATGTGGACAAACAGGTGGTATTAAGCGGTGCAAAGGTACGTGTGTTTGCCATTCAAAAATAAATAAATGATCTATAGTAGTAAAGATGCCAATGTGAATGTATAAGGATGAAGAGACTTCTTTCAAGTCTTTGCTTTCTGTTTTTACTCAAGTTAACCAAATATAGTAATTTCTGCATTCACAATCGCTTTCAAGTCTGCTCAGCTATCTATTCAGTGTAATTTCCTTTCGGATTCTTTTTTTCATTATAGTCTCACGGAATTGATTAAACTCTTTATAAGTTTATGATCTTAAAAGAAAACAATGTGTGACATTGTTACTGATCAAACCATAATGATGATAACCATTATCGGTACCTTATTTTGGATGCTAACAACTTCTGGTGCATTAGAAACCATACTCCTAAACCAATCCATTGCAGATGGCGAGACCGTCGTCTCACAAAATGGGACATTTGAATTGGGTTTCTTTAGCCCAGGAATTCAAAACCGTTACCTTGGGATATGGTACAAGAAAATGACTAGTACAATTATATGGGTTGCTAACAGTGACACCCCACTCAAAAGTACCTCGGGTGTTTTCATGTTTAACAGAAAACAAATGCTACTGATGCAAAATGGTACCATAATTTGGTCGTTTGACTTCATGGCGCCGATTACAGATATAACTGCATTGGCAATACTTTCGGATAATGGGAATTTTGTAATCAAAGGCAGAAGTAACAAGAATTTCATTTGGCAAAGTTTTGATTATCCTGGAAATACTTTTTTACCCGGGATAAAATACGGGAAGAACTTTATAACGGGAAAAGAGAAATACATGACATCATGGAGAAGCAGAGATGATCCTTCACCGGGTGAGTATACGATGAGGTGGAAGATGGATGAATACCCACAAGTGTACAAGATGAAAGGTTCAGTCATTGAATCGAGAATGGGACCATGGAACGGAGAGAGTTATGCGGGCCTGCCAATTTTCTCACAAAACCAAATTTCAACATTCAAGATGGAGATTGTTACCAATCAAGAGGAGAGTTATTTCCTGTACACATTAAATAGTACCAAAGTATTAGAAAGAGCAATACTTACCGAAGACGGGAAGATAGAATTCTGCCACCATGACCGTGACAGTGAAGCCCAAGATTGGATGCAAGATTGGACTATACCGTTGGATAACTGTGACAGCTATGACATGTGTGGCCCGTATGGAAGCTGCAACATCCTCACTTCACCTTACTGTGGGTGTATGAAAGGATTCAAACCAGCAGCGGGATCACGCGTTGATGAGTGGCCTAATGGATGTAAAAGGATGGTAGCTCTTGATTGCAAGCATGTAGAAGATTTTCTAAAGTACCCTGGAGTCAAATTACCAGACACAAAAGGTGCGCTCTTTAATGAACACATGACTCTAGGGGAATGTGCAATAGCATGTAAGAACAATTGCTCATGTATAGCTTATGCAAATCCATACGTCTCACCTGCAGCCAGAAATGGATGCTTGCGATGGTTTGGTGATTTGATTGATATTAGAGTTTATCCACAAAATGGTCAAGATCTTTACATTAGACTGGCAGCCTCTGAAGTATTACGTAAGTCCCTGTCTTCATAATCAGGGCTAAATCTTTACTTGATCCATTTTGACAACATCTAGCTTTTCTCAGGGCTCCAATCACCGAACAAAAAGAAACGATTGCAATTGGAAATTTACTTGTCAATATCAGCAGTAATGATTATATTGAGCATGATATTGGCACTTTATCTATGGATTAAGTGGAAGAGATCAAATGTAAATTCAGACGGTAAGTGATAGCATGGTTAATTGTTATGCATACATTGATTAAAAAAAGTTGGCTTCATCTATACTTTATATTTTCAGGTAGTGAAGCAAAGCTTCTAGATACAGATCATGAGCGAAGCATTGAAATGGGAGAGATACACCTGCCGTTGTTTGGCTTATCAACAATTGCTAAGGCGACAAACAACTATTCGGATGATAACAAGCTTGGAGAAGGCGGTTTTGGTCCAGTTTACAAGGTAAGTAGTTGCTTGGGAGAGAAAATGAAGAAAGCAGTTGCACAATAAGCACATACGAAATTGCTCTTACATATTAATATGGAACTATTCAAGTGTATGAACCACAAAATACCTAACACGTTCCCTTTTAGTCTTTATAAAGAGAAAAAAACTCGTGTGTGTGCGCATTTAATTAGTGGTAAAATAGTATAAGATATAAGTAGTGCATTGTGTGCTTTCTTGTGTAACATAAATTAGAGAATTTGTGTTCTAGACATGAATCCTATTGAGCAAGGAGTCCTGCCCGAACACAACCTCGTATACTAAACCCTGCTCATGTGCGATTTCTTCAAACTATTTTGTTGGATTCTGGATCCCAATAATGTAATATCAAAACTAAACAAAAAATAGTAACTTTTAAGTCTGAAATGGACATAAACCCGTCAAACATGCACACAAAAAAGGTCAAGGAGAACTTAGTGGTCACTGATAGAAATTTGGTAGTTTCCTTTGATGTATATGGAATTAACCCATACAACATGCAATGGATGTACAGAAACAAAATATCATTTCCTCTTAACTGTCCATCTATAACTAATGAATCAATAAATTGTTATGTTCAGGGCGTACTAAAAGGACAAGAAGTTGCAATCAAGCGCCTGTCACAGTCTTCTCATCAAGGACTAAAAGAATTCAAGAATGAAATTATTTGCATTGCAAAACTGCAGCACAGGAATCTTGTGAAGCTTCTAGGATATTGCATTCAAGGAGTCGAAATAATGCTGATCTACGAATACCTACCTAACAAAAGCCTGGACCGGTTTATTTTTGGTCTGAGTACATCAAAATCATAGATATTTTCATCTACCCATGCCTAATATAATGACTAAATCAATCTAATTAACTAAGTTACACAATTTCTGTCAGATGATGAAAAGAAGCATCTACTTGATTGGCCTCAGCGATTCAATATTATTAACGGGATAGCTCGAGGTCTCCTTTATCTGCATGAAGATTCTAGACTTAGAGTTATCCACAGAGATCTAAAAGCCGACAACATTTTGCTGGACGTAGACATGAACCCAAAGATATCAGATTTTGGTATTGCTAGAATGTTTGGAGCACATGAAACTCAAGCAAATACACAAAAAGTGGTTGGAACCTTGTATGTTTATTACTAGTAGTAATATCTTTGACATCTTAACTAGCTCTATATTTATATGTTGATTACTTCTATTCAGGGCTACATATCTCCGAGTATGCTAAACATGGGATATTTTCAGTGAAGTCGGATATATTTAGCTTCGTGTTTTGGTGTTGGAGATTGTTAGTGGGAAGAAAAACAGAGGATTCAGTCATGAAGATCATTCCGATAACCTACTTGGACATGTAAGTTTCTCGAATAGCATTGCACACACTAATTTTTCTAATAATCAAAACTTTGAACTGCCGCTAAAATAAATCAGTAAGAGCCAAGGAGAAACACAAATTAGTTTTACTTAATAGAATATGATCCCAGGGGCAACAGCGAACGAAACTCTTCCAAAGATATAGTACTAGTAGTTATACTTAGCATTAGGCGTAAGTTCTACAATATAACATCATGTTGATATTGAGAATGCATAAGTTGTTCTAAACATAATAGATAGGTGAAAGGACATATATAGGTGACTAAACACGGGCTGACCCATGGAGTTTCCTGGGGTCCCTGTGAACCAAATGTGGTTTTGCAGCGTAGCGAAATTTTTTGTCAACAATACTTATATCTCCAAAATGAACCTTGTCCAAAAATTTATGTTACATGTCTAGTTTATTAAGTTCATTATTTATGCCAAACAAAATTTGTGCAGTTGGTCATTTATTGTCCTAGGTCCGCAGAGTAAATAATCTTACCAAATGTCTAGACACATCATCTTCCTTATGCAATTACTTTGTCTAGTACAACGTCTTTATTGATTTCTTTTTCTCCTACCAACAATCATTTTAAGAGGAAGAACTGTGAGCATAGGACAAAAAAAGGAGTATTTGTTAATAAGCATAAGAACAAACAGTATTTCATATACATATATAATGATGGTGATCATATTATACACAGAGTTGACTTGCCCATATTTTGTTTTTATTTGCACACACCGGTGTACAAGATGTTAAAGCATGTTATAAATAAAGTACAAATGTCTAATGAATGAAATTGTGGATGACAATAAGAAAATGAATGTATGTTCAAAAGCAAAATTAAAATGAGAATAGTGAATGATTTCTAGCCATAAATTTTAAAGAAGAAGGAATAATTTAAGAGGAGATGAATCGATTTTTAAGTGCATTTGAAATGTCGTTTGATTATAACTCTCGAGTTTTATGTAAGTTGTGAAAATATATCCATTTAGTTAACAAACATTTAGTTTAAAGCCTCTGGCAGCGTTCCTAGCGCAGACAATTAACGATATGCTACTGTAGAGTGGTGCGGTGGTATAGTGGTCCGTGGTGGAGGGTTTGTGGTGGTGAGGATGGTGGTTGATGAGATGTAGAAGATGAGAGCATTTCGTATGTGTTTTTGAGTGAGTTGTAATAAGAGAGTATTAAATATGCTTTTACATATGTCTCTCTCTCATTTGACCATTTCACTTTTTCACTTTTTCATTTTGACTGTTTTTCCATTTTATATAGTATAGATATAGATAGTATAATCAAGCCCTAAATGAACAATTGATGCTGGAACACCAAAAAACGTTACTGAATACAAATACTAAAAAATTAGAACGAATTTAAAGGTTTAATTTCCAAATAAGATACACAAACCAATGTTAACAGCAGTTACGGAAGCACAGGCAACCGGTTCTCAGAAGTTGACATTGGTGACTGCTAGTGGGAAAGAAAAAGGAAAGGAAGAAAGTGAGAGAACTACAAAACCCATTAAGTTGTGCGTTTAACAAAACGAAAATGAAAAATCATCAACCACCTTAACAAAACCTATGTTTCAAAACATTTTCAATGCAACAGGTTTTTAGAAAACATATTTGGTACTCTTTTAGTTTTTGATTTTGTGGAAATGTTTAAGTTATTTCTCAATTAAGGGTATCTTTGGCACTGAGCGGTGCAGAGTTTTCTGGACGGTAAGCAATGAGCATTTTGATTTTTAGTGATCGTTTGACAAATGAGCGTTGAGTTGTGACTATTTTTTAGGAAGTTTAATTCTCCGATGCTCGTTTAAGAAGCGGTGAGTTGCGGCTACTGCTCATTGCTATTGCTCACGGCTACTTTTAGCAAACACACCCTAAGTATTTTTTTTATGTAAAAAGAAAGTATTATTTAACCTTGCATGAGAGGTACTCTTACGTTAAGAAAACACTTTCTTGAACAAAATACACTTCTTCCGTATGATTATATATCCACCTTTTTGTTTTCGTTTTTCTCAAAATAACTCTATAGTTTGATATTTCAATTAATCAAAACGGTTTTAAAATATCAAGATAACGTGTTATTGCTATAGGTGCACAGTACAACGAGTTTCACTTTTTAACTCGTACATGTATGGAATTTACAATTGGACATTAATGTATGACGCAGGAGTTAGAAGTATGTCTTATTTTGCGAGTGAGTTTTTGTGGCTTTGACTATCCATCAAGCTAATGGTAATAGACTAATAGGGATCAACATCATTGCATCGTCACGTCGGTTTCTCAATCCACAACCAACATCACCACACAACCTCCGCTGCTTAAACGGCGAGTTCTCCCAAAACAACTTCCACAACGCGTCTTTGCACTTTGATGTAATAACAAAGACACGTCCTTGGACTGCTAACTAGGCAAACAACACGTGGTATAATACCTTATTACCACTAGTCTCAAAATTGTATTACTTAATAGTTCAGTTCAACTCCTTAAATTGTAATTAATTTGTTTTGTTTATAGGCATGGAGACTTTATAAAGAAGGAAGATTACTTGATTTGGTGGACGAGTTTATAGGTGGATCATGGAGTGATTTTGAAATGACACGATCGATTTTGATTGGTATGTTGTGTACAACAACGAGTCAAGATGCACCAAGTATGTCGTCGGTGCTCTTCATGTTGAGTGGTGAGGGTAGTATTTCTAAGCCAAAACAACCAGGCTTTTTTATTGAAGAGAGTAAATCCACCTCGAGTACCCATTCACAAGCATCAATCAACCACGCCACAATTACCCACATATATGCAAGGTAAAGATGTTAAGATGGTTGTGATGTATCAGATGGTATTATAATGTTCCATATTCCAGTGGTAAAAAATTATTTAGCAGGATCTCGGATATTTTGTAACACCTTAGTACAAGTATTGTAACATATTTTAGAAGTAAATGTGACATTAAATCTTGGATAAAAGTATAGGAAGTTTAACTCGTTATCTTTACTAATTGTTCGTAAGTTCGAAGATAAATATAGAGCATGAAAGAAAATAATTATTCAAGAAAGCGTGGGTGTGTTGGATCAAACACCAAGCAGTGGAATCGACAAGAAGGTTTGTTGTTAATCAAACTTTAAGAAATATGGTTGTTTACACATGAATTAACAAGTGAAAGAAACTGTCTAATTAATATCTCAAAATCCATATAGAACTTGAAAAGTGTTGCCTACATTTCAATTGAATGGAAAAACTCAAAACTGTGTTTGCAGAGACGTATTTTCCTTTGCGTTACAGGCTTTATTTGAACTCTCAACAAACCGTTTCAATGGGCTAGACATAAATTTTTTGACAGGTCTTTAAAATGGATTTCCAGTATCGACATGATCAAACATTATTCATGCCAACATCATTCAAGAAAACAACAAAAAGGAAACAAAGAGATGGGTGAACCCTGAATAATTTGATATTATAAATGAATGGGTTAACTTTGATGTTACAGAATCCTACATATATATACATGATGAACCGTTGTGTACATGTCTGATAGAACAGACATGTCGATTCAATAAACCTAAATAACCGTTATATCCCTAAACCTAAATGAAACGTTATAACTGCCATATTCATTCATCTATTGGGTTTGTTGGCCTGTTGGCCCAAACCAGAAGAACGTGCAGGCTTTTTTGGCGTCCAAGACATTAAACGGGTCCAACAGTTCCCCCTAATGTCGAGATGCCAAAATCTTCTTCTCAGTTTCTTTTTTCTTCATGTGTTGATGATGAAATCATCAATCTTTGTCCTTTATGCCTTCTTGTTCTTGATTTCTTCTATGTCTTCTAAGTATTACAGGGGGTCCTAAACCCTAAACCCTAAACCCTCTGTCCAGTTACTTGATCTTCTTGATCACCGCAGTGACTTCGGGGCAGGTTACTCTTAGCCCTCATCTATTAACTTTGTAGAAAAAACCTTGAACAGAAACTTGTTCGATTGTTGGCACCCTGGTAGTGCTGTTATAGCACTTTCTTCGCTTTTCTTCGAAATTCTTATGAACACAAACTGTGTTCTTTTCCTTTATAACAAAACGCAGTTTAATCTGATTTTGTTCCTTCTTCTTGGTTAACCACCGGGTTGGTGTTGTAACTGTCTTTAATCTCCTTCTTCTTCAATTCGGCATCCATGGTTGCGTTCCTTTTAAAAAACCGCAGTTTTGAATCTTGATTGGTGATTGAACATGTATTGGGTTGTTTGATCCCTTCGGCTCTGATACCACTTTTGACAGGTCTTTAAGATGGATTTCCAGGATTGACATGATCAAACATTATTCATGCCAGCATCATTCAAGAAAACAACAAAAAGGAAACAAAGAAATGGGTGAACCCTGAATAATTTGATGTTATAAATGAATGGGTTAACTTTGATGATGTTACACACACACACACACAGAACACACATACATATATATATATATATATATATATATATATATATATATATATATATATATATATATATATATATATATATATATATATATATATATATATATATATTTACGCTCATACGACGACCAAACTTAAAGAAAACAATGAACCAATCAAATTTTGACAAGTGTCTTTTAAGCCTTTAAATTAATCCAAAAATAAAAATAACATCAAAAGGGTATTTGAGGTATTTAACATATATCATACGTAACCTAATCCCCTCTTTTTATCCATAACCCCCCCATCATTCACAGCTCCATCCCATCACCAAATTCGTCTCATCCTCCTTCTCCTCTCACTCTTTCCCACTCTCCTTTAATTCGGGTCATTCATCATCTCTTCTAAAACCACATATCGTCCTTTCTCAAAAAACTATCACAAAAATCAGATCTGAGCGGTTTCGATTTTGTTACAAGATCTGAAGTCGACAACAAGAACTCCATAATCCATCTTAGAGTTATCACCGTCTTCTCATCCGACGATACCTTTTAGTTCCGGTGTAATTTTTTTATCTTGTTTTTATTGTTTGTTTGACTGAGAAGCTGGCTAAAGTTGGGTCACAAAGAAGTCTTTGAATACAGTTAGCGACTTGCACTGCTTTGAAAATGCTAGGTTTTAGTTTTTTCTTTTTTGTTTAGATTAAGAAAAGAAAAAAAGAAGGAAAACTGTTAATCGAGTTATACTTGCATAAATAATGTAGAGAAAATATTTTGGAATAAAAAAGAGCACGTGTAGAAGAAAAGGTTTGATTTGAAGATTGATTTCTTCGTTGTTACATGCTCATTATAGAACTTTATTTATTGAGTTTTTTGGTTTGTGTATTAACTTTGATAGTGGTTTCTGGTGAATATTATTGTATGTTGTCAATATCTTGGCTGGCATATGTGTCACTGTTGCTTTTGTCCATATGTATCTCCGCTGACCACATAAAATCAATTTTTGGTAACCATGTATGACTTTAGATTAGTGTAATGTTAGTAAGAATAAAAGTGTCAAAGAAATTAGTGTGTCATTACAAATGTATCACTAAGTGTGTCACAAAAATTATTAAAACAATTTAGTCCATCACTAAAAATGTATTATGAAATTAAGTGCGTCAAAAGATATAATTTGTTTTTAAAAATGTGTCACAGAAACTAGTGTGATTTTACAAATGTATCAATTTAGTGTGTCATTAAAAATGGATTATGAAATTAAGTGTGTCAAAAGACCTAGTTTGTTTTAAAAAATGTGTCACAAAAACTAGTGTGATTTTACAAATTTATCAAGAAAATTAATGTGATAAACATAATGTATCATTAAAATGTACTAAAATTTTAGCGTGACAAAAATGTGTAAAAAAATCGAGCGTGTCACTATATATGTATCATTAAATTTAATGTGACACTGCTAATGTGTCAAAAAAATTATGTGTCATTATATATTTATTAAGAAACTTAGTGTGTCATATAAAATAGTGTGTCACAAAAATAGTGTATGAGACATGCATAACATACATTTTGTAAGCTGTGCTATATACGAGTATTGTTTTAGAAAAACTAATATAAAAAGTCTAAAGATTACTAATATGTGGCGCATGAATGATTTATTAATGATTCAAATTCAATTGGAAAAGGTCAAATTCAGTTTCATTAAATGAGTACACAATACCATTGGATTTCAATTTTATTACAAATTTGCCACTCATCTAATTAATTTAAATCTCATCTATAATGATAGATCCAATGGTCCACAACGCTTCCTATTGTTTTTACTTTAAGACGTATTATTATAGTTAACGCCTCCCTATATATATATATATATATATATATATATATATATATATATATATATATATATATAGGGAAGGATCATGGTTTAAATTTTAAGAGGGATGGTGCGGAAATATCACAAGAATTTTAAAAAATTCAAAAATCAAAAATTAAAAATAAAGAGGATGAAAATATTTAAGAATCACGAAAAAATTTTCAAAAAAATCGCTTTCACGATTAAAGGTGATTGCGATATTAAGGTCGATTTTGACTTTTTACAAAAGTCAAGATCGGTCTCGACTTTGTAAAAAGTCAAGATTGATCTTAATATCACGTAAAGTTTTTTAAATACAAATTGTTAATATCACACTAACTTTTCTTTGATATCACATTACTTTTTGTTTTTTACTAATATTATTAATATCACTGCTCCATTTTTAATAAAAAAGTTAATATCACGGTTTCTTTTACTATCACATGAACTTTTTTTTTTTTAATATAATTGTTAATATCACCGAACTATCATATGTTTTTTTTAATAAAATTGTTAATATCATAAGAACTATCATATGCTTTAATATCGAGGCTCATTTTTACACGTAAAAACTTAATATCACAGTTGGTTTTATGATATCATCATTTTATAATATCACGCTTCATAATATCATACTAGAACTCATAATATCGTTAATATCGCGGTGGGACTCATAATCAAGAAACAAAAGTGGTCGTAAAAATCGAAAAATAAAAAATTAAAAAGATAACAATAGTAAGGATCGCTCAAAAGAAAAAAATTAAAAAATCGCTTACACGATCAATTGGAAAGTGAAGTTAGCAAGCAGATCTTGATTTTTTTATTAAAGTCAAGATCGATCTGGAATGGCGGTCAGATCGTCCGCACGTCCGCACTAAAATAAAAATCCACACGATCACCTATATATATATATATATATATATATATATATATATATATATATATATATATATATATATATATATATATATATATATATATATATATATATATATATATATATATATATATATATATATATATGATGAACCGTTAGTACATGTTTGATAGAATGTATATGTCGATTCAATAAACCTAAATAATCTGTTATATCCCTAAACCTAAATAAAACGTTATAACTGCCATATTCATTCATCTATGGGGTTTGTTGGCCTGTTGGCCCAAACCAGAAGAACTTGCAGGCTTTTTTGGCGTCCAAGACATTAAACGGGTCCAACAAAAATGGTTCTTGGTCTAAGTTTTAAGATCGATAAACACTTACATTGAAGTAATAATAAGATGATTGCAAATTATAACAATTTATCACAAACCCATTTTTAGAATACTATCATCCTCCTTATGTAATAAGAAGACATTATGGTCCTTGTAACGAAATCATGTAAAAAATAGTTCCTACTCGGGCACGATTTCTTATGGGCACAGGCATCCCAGGTGGAATTTCTTGCTTCGTATTTACACACACACAAAAAAAAAAAAAAAAAAAAAAAAAGGAGGAAGTTCGACACGTTTACTAAAAAAAAATCCTTTGAAGGGCAACAATAAAGGATGATGCTAAATGTGGGTACGTACATTAGATGCATGTCATCGTTACATGAAATTTGACTATATGCTTTATATGTTTGAGAGCACAAGGTGTCATGGCTTAAAATATGAACTTCTTTTGGTGTCACGTCATGTGTATTTGTGGGTCCAAAAGGGGTGTTTTGGCTTGAGTTACGAGGAGGGTGTTTTTGGGTGTGTGAATGAAAGGGTTGTATTGAAAGGAAAAAGCTAATGTACAAAGAAACACACACACACACAACCAAGCTATAGCGTATGCCATGGCCATGGCTTGAGCTATATCGCCAACAGGTGGGTGTCATGACTTGGATATGGCGGCGCCAAAAGGCAAGGCCAAGGGGACGCCATTACACCGTTTGGTCTGAAGGTGTTTTCCCTCATATCATTCCAACAGAAAATCTACCTTTACTACATTGTCTCCGGTTATCGCATGCAAGTCTTATCTATTCCAGAACACATTTGTGGTGATACACAGTTTTGGAAGCTTGTATGACACTATGACTCCATAAAACCTCTGATACCAATTTTGTTTGTAATCCACATCTCAAAGGAATATGGACGTTATCATGCTCATTAAGAGGTTTGTATATCTGGTGCTAGTACTTTGAAAATATGATAAATGGACTTGTTAAGTATTAGAGAAATTGGCTCAAAAAAAAAGTATTTGAGAAAGATTTTCTAGCAAATTGGATCATACTTTTTGTTGGACTTAACTGGGCTTGGGTGGTCTTTGGGAAACCACGAGGAAAGTCTTTAGGCCCAGTCGACAATGTATAAAAAGAAGGTATGTAGTGAGATGAAACTGTACGGCTTTGAACTTTCAAGTCTGTGGTTTGGAATAATTCTACTTCACCTTCTTCAACTGAACATATTTAAAAGGTACTGTAATTTTTTAGTGTTTGTTTGTTTCCTTTTTTTTTCTTCTGAATTTGTACTTCATATTGTTGTTATTCACAATGATGTAACTATTTAAGGTTGGAGAGTTGGCTTGTATATATATGCATGCAATTGTTACGTATGTGTTTAGTCGGTCAAGTAGTTCATCATCTGTTGTGAACTGTAAAATTAGGTTGCTTGGGATTGCTTACTTTATCTGCTGAATTTTGAGTAGATAAGCAGTTCCAAGTGTTTGGATTGCTTATTTATTTTCTGGTTATCTGCAAATTATTAGTAGATAAGCCGTTTAAAGTGTTTTGGATCGTCCACAATGCTATCTTTTCTGGTTATTTTGCCTGGTTATATGTTGCATTTGTCTTGTCTCATTTTTCTACAAATAAAGCAAATTCAAACACCATTTTCTGAAGTGCATATTTTTATGCAACCTAAGTGCTTATTTTTAAGACGAAGCGTAATAAGCAGAAAAAGTAAGTCCATTTGAACTTTTACTAATGAATACAACATAATTTGGACATCTTTATGCTATTATATATGTTTCATCTCCAAACGTATGTCTGAAATTACAGTTGAAATGAACTGAAATACAACTCCATACCAACCAGTTTTGTTTATTTAAACACATTCGCAATTTCAGTTCCCTATAAAAATGAATTTCCTTAAACAATTTCATTCCTGACTTTATCCTATTGGCTATAAGTTCCAACAGCCATGGATGGTATCCTAGCTACATCGTCATCTTCTACTGCTTCACCGTCTACAAGATGGACATATGATGTGTTTATAAGCTTTCGAGGTGAAGATACTCGCAACAACTTTGTCGATCATCTTTATGCAGCTCTTCAGCGGGCCGGGATTTACACGTTTAAGGATGATGAGAAGCTTCAGAGAGGGAAGTCCATCTCCCCTGAACTCGTTAAAGCAATTCAAGAGTCTATGGTTGCTGTTGTTGTCTTCTCAAATAATTATGCAAACTCATCTTGGTGTTTGGAAGAACTTGTGAAGATCATTGAATGCCGGAATCTAATGGGACAGAGGGTGTTACCCGTGTTCTATGATGTGGATCCCTCAGACGTTCGTGGACAGAAGAGGAGTTTTCATGTAGCATTTGAACAGCACGAAGTTAAATTGATCGATAATTTGGAGAAAGTGAAGAGATGGAGGGAAGCTTTAGAGGCTGCAGCCAGTTTATCTGGATGGGATGTACAGAGAACAGCCAGTGGGTTAGTTCTTCTTGCTCCATTATTTGAAGGGTAGATTCCCAAAATGGATCAAAAGTACATTGAGCCATCCTTTTTAGGATCTTTCGAAATCAATTTCATAAAATATATCAGGGCAACTTGGCGACCGGGCAACTTCATACATGCGACACACGTGTCATTTTATATTATTAAAGGACAATATACCTTACACATACCTTACACCTTTTTGACCTTTAATAATAAAAAATGACATGTGTCGCATGTATGATGAAGTTGCCCAGTCGCCAAGTTGACATGATCCATTTTATGAAATTGATTTCAAAAAATCCTAAAAAGGATGGCTTAATGTACTTTTGATCCATTTTGAGAATTTACCCTTATTTCAATTAACTCAAGATTGTGATCATTTTTACCAAATCGTAAACTAATTATAGTGGGGTGAAGCTTTGTTCATTGCCTTTTGTTTTGCCGCAAGAAGTTTATAAATAATAAACCTGTAGAAGCTTCTTTTAACTTTATTATGTTCAATATGCAGGCGTGAAGCTGAATGTGTTAAACAAATTGTACGAAATATATTGAGCTATACTGAATCTTGTCCGGTAGTCAATTTGATTGGGATGGAATCACGTGTGGAAGATGTGAAGTCATTGTTAGGTAAAGGGTCTTCTGGTGATGTTTGCATAATCGGAATATGGGGAATGGGTGGAATCGGCAAGACAACAATTGCTAGAGCTGTGTATCATCAAATTTCATATGAGTTTGAGGGTAGTAGCTTTGTGGAAGATGTTAGAGAAAATAGCTGCAATAAAGTAGGTCTCAAATCCTTACAAGAGAAGCTTCTTCGAAATATTAATGGAAGAACATTACAAATTAAAGGATTGTGATGATGGCATACATCAAATTCGAAGAAGACTAAGCCGTAAAAAGGTTCTTGTTATTTTAGACGATGTTGATAATATTAAGCAACTTCAATTCTTAGTTGGTAGTCATGAATGGTTCGGCCCAGGTAGTAGAATTATGATAACAACCAGAGATGAGCATTTGTTATCGTGTGCACAACAAAAATATACACCTGAACTGTTAAAAGTTACAGAATCTATGAAGCTGTTTAGTAGATATGCATTTAAGGCAGACGTCCCTCCAAAAGACTATGAAAAGCTATCATGTGTTGTGGTAAGGCATACGGGTCACCTTCCATTAGCTCTAAAAGTCTTGGGCTCTCATTTTTGTGGTAGAAATTTAGATTTTTGGCGAAGTGCCTTGAATGTATTGACCAAAATACCAAATGAGGAGATCAATGGAATTTTAAGGCTAAGTTATAATGGATTGAACATCTTTGAAAAGAAAATATTTCTACACATTTCATGTATTTTTAAAGGCATGGAAAGAGGTTATGTCACGAGAGTTCTTGATAGTTTTGGTTTTGAAGCTGTAAGTGGAATAACAGTGCTGATTGAAAAATCTCTTTTGACCATTTCTAATGGAAATCTTCACATGCATGATCTCATTCAAGAGATGGGCCGGTATATTGTCCGTGAATGCTATCCACATACCATAGTATGGGTTTCAGAGGAAATCAAAGAAGTGATGACGACAAGCGCTGTAAGCCATTTCTTATGTTCCAGCAAGTAGCAGCTTTTTTTTTTTTTTTCGCTTGGGCTTTTTATATTTTCGTTGAAATATATGTACTATATATACTCTTTTCTGGTTGTAGAGATTAGAGACAGTTGAAGCCATATTTGAGACCAAGCTTGATGCTTTCAGTGGTAGGCCCATTCCATCGTGTGGCGAAGAAGTTTTCAATAGCATGAAAAAACTGATGTTGCTTCATGTTGCATCGCAATTCACTTCACGTGAACCTGCATATTTCCCTGAACAGTTAAGGTGGCTTAGTTGGTATTTGTACCCATTTCAATCTCTGCTAATAAATGGAGGTATGACCAAGCTTGTTGGCCTTGAAATGCAATCTGGTCAAATGAAACAACTTCAAATAGAGAAAAAGGTACCATTTCTTTGTGAATACAAATTGTTATTATCTGCAAGTCTTACATTGAACTTAGAGTAGCAAACATCATTTTACATCTGTCAGATTATTCTCCCAAACCTCAAGTACATGGATCTATCTTTCTCATATTATATGACAAGCTTCCCAGACATCTCGGGGGTCCCAAATCTTGAGAGCCTAAATTTGTCAAATTGTGGGCAGTTGCTGGAGGTTCACCAATCTGTTTTGCTTCACGAAAGGATTATTCACTTAGACCTTAGTGGTTGTTTGATTCTTGAGATTCTCCCATCCTTGATCCAAATGAAATCTCTACAAACTCTACTGCTTAAATGCTGCAGTAGTCTCGAAAGATTCCCAGAAGTCTCCAGGGAGACGGGGAATTTGTTACTGTTAGATATTAATGGCTGTGACAAGATAAGGACGCTGCCATCATCAATCAAACATTTGACCAGCCTTACCATTTTGATTACGGGAAAATATGTTTCAAACATAATAAATAATCCATGTACTCAGACCAGTTCCAAACATCTTTTAAGTTGTTTGAGAATTTTGTATCTTGAACGCAACACTCTATTGCAATGCCACGTCTCCAGTGATCCTTATAATGTATGGCCCTCTTTGGAAGAGCTGTGCCTAAAATCGAGCCTCATGGCCCGGCTACCTTCAAGCATCTCTCAGATGTCTCATCTCAAATACCTTAACCTGACAAACTGCTTCAACCTTAAAGAAGTGCATGAACTTCCGTCACTTATTCAAGTTCTGAAGGCAGATCGTTGCGGATGTTTGCACAAGATTGGTGATTTGTCAAATAAGTATAAGTGGTTGTTTAAAATCTCACTTCGTCACTGCTCCAAACTCTTAAAGGGCGAGGAGAGTCAAATACACCTTGCTAATATGTTGATGAAATCTGTGGTCCAGGTATCTAAAGTATCTTAAATAGTCTAATAATTAATGCATATATGTTTTGTAGAACGTTTAATAATTACGCTTATGGTACAGAAATGTGCTGCTGTGAATCATCGATTAAGTATCGTTGTTCCTGGAAGCAAAATGCCAAATTGGTTCAGCAACCATCGGTTGGGTAACACGATTGCAGTGAACCTACCTCAAAGTCGGAACACCAATATGATAGGGTTGGCTATATGCTGCCACATTCGCTCAAATTGGAACAACATACCTGCATCGCTTAGAATCAAATTCAGACCATCCAGTGGAAAAACTTCGATTGATAAGCAGAAGCTATCGCTTGCAGCTAAACATGCAGATAGTGTGATGTGGATTGGATATATGTCGATTGATATCCTTAAAAATCTATGTCATGGTATTGAATCTGAAGATCTAGTCATAAGTCTCGAAGCTAAACATTGTGTCACGGAATGTGGGGTATGTGTGATATACAAAGATGATATCAAACCAATGACAGATCCTGGATCACGGATCCCAGATTACGACGAATTGGGTAGGATTGATGTTAGCAGAGCAACTGTAGAAGAGTTTCAGCATGGAAGATGGTCCTTACCGACTTTCTCATTTGATACTGATAGAAATGAGACCACAATACAGTTCGAGTAGATATTTGAGAACACGCTCTATGTCATCTGCTTGAGTGGATACTTAAGCATCTTTTAATCGTTAATTGTATATAGTAAGCTATCTGTGCTACATTAACTTATAAGCTGATTGACATTTGTTATGGAAGATGATTCATGTATGAACCTATTACTTTAACATGCTTTTCTTACCTAGCAACTTGGCATTCTGTTTTCGTTAAACAACCTTTTGACATAATTATTCGAACACTCCTTCACGGTCCTTGTTACATGATAATTTCACGCGCAGCATGACGAGAAAAACAAACATGTCTGCCCAACCAATAAGATGGCATATTTGGAATTACAGGAACGCGTTCTTATTCTCTTTGATGAAGCCACTAAAAGGAATGATCTTCGACAACATTGTTTCTCAAACGTGGCTTTGGGTGAATAATAGATTAGGAAGATTAATGTTAATTGGGTTGCGTGGTTAAAGACCCGTTTAATGCTATTTCTATGTAATCTTTCTTTTAGCCTAGCTTCTTGCTAGCTTTTTCTAATAAAATTCCGCCCCTTAAAAAAAAATAAGTTGATCAGTTTCATGAAACGATACCATGGCCAGCGACTTCGTTGTAGCTCGTTGCTTTATTTGTAACGGTGTCTATGGTCATGGACGGGTGTTAAATGTGATTAATCATAATTACAAGGAAAAAGAAAGGAAAAAACCTCTGCTCAATATAAGTACATTGATATTTGCTTAATTATTTGGTTTTTGCTAGTAAAGATAATGTAAATATTCGTTTAGATGCACAATAAGTTATATTACTAGATATACAAAATATTACAAGCTAAAATGGATAAATAATGTTGATATATATTTTTACAAATAAATTACAAGTGAACCCAAATTTCAGCAAAATATTTAAGTTGTCTAGAATAAGTTATATACTGTATCTACTTTAAAAATATGAATAGCAACAAAGAGAATGAGAGCTGTAACCTTTAACATTGAATTGACAATCAAATTGCTTTTGTGTTTTTTAGAAGAAAAGTTAACAAATGATTTGACACAAAGAGAATTGCTTTTCTACTGAAATAACTTGGCTTTTTGTTGTTCCTCATATTCATGTTTTTTCTTGTTATCCTCCTTTTTTTATAAGAATAATGGTACACATATATTTTTTTAATCAAACCATCTTTACATGATTATATTAAAGTGTTATATCATTCGGCATATTTTATAATCAAACTCATGCATGTGCTAATTTAACTATCTCAAGGTGGTTTAGTTGTAAGTTTAACTAAAGATAACCTAGTGGTAAGAATGTTAATGAGGCTCAGAAGATATTAAGTGGTTCAAACATCGTTAAGTGAACATCTTGTTTAGCAATAGAAGTCTGCAAACAGGTATAATAATATCGGTTAGAACACAGGAATATCAATTAAGCCACATGCATTAAAGGAAAAAAACTCAAATTTCCCCGGGTAACTTAAACAGGATCTCTCCTTTTACCCGTTTCATGTGCTTATTTTTAGCTCCCAAAAATGGACAAACATTTACATTACAAACCGTTTATCACTTTTCTCTTTTCATTACATGTCGCTAAATGGTAGGGGTGCTCAAAAACCCCGAGAAATCGACAAAATGAATCGAACCGCTTAATCCAAAACCGAAGAAACCCAAAACCAAAGAAACCAAAATTAACCGAAACCAAAAAAACCCGCTTATCATGGTTCGGTTTTGGTATTTTTTAAATGAAAGTTTTTAACTAAATATACATGAAGGTTTTTAACTAAATATTCAAATAATTGTACACGTATTTAATTTCATTATTTCACTATGTTTATGGTATAACGACTTTTTTGGTCCTAATGTAAACATTTTATAAACATCTATTTGTAAAAATTGATTAATGTGATGTCAAGATGCCAACCTATAAAGTATAAACGCCGAATAAATATTTTTTGTTATTCTTTATGTATTATTTGAATGCAATTATTGTGACGGAATGACTTTTGATACAACTGTAATCTATTCAATATTATTTAATTTTACTAGAAACAATTACGTTCTAAATCAAGTTATTCTTCATACAATTAAACTCGACTGTATGTCTAAAATGGTTAACCGTGATTCGAACCACGGGTAACTGCTCATTTGGGGTACCTCATGTCCGGTTACCCGCTTAGTAGGTTCGGTTTCGGGTAGTAATATAAATTACCCACCTCGCGATCAGTGGCGGAGCTACACCAAATATTTTGAGAGAGTCATCGATGCAATCCTTGTATATGGGAGAGTCAAAAGCGAAACTATATTTTTTTACACATGAAAAGCATAGAAATTAAGTAAACTACTACACGAAGTTCTAGGAGGGCAACCACTCTCTCTAGTCTTCAAGTAGCGCGCACCGCCTATGCTCGTGATGAATAGTTAAAATATTTCAATTAACGAAACCGAACCGCACGTGAGCACCCTGCTAAATGGTTTATTACTTCGTATTGAGCTGATGTTACGTGATTAAACTTTGTAGCTTGGAGAATGAATCATTCGACCATTATATGGAAATTTTAATTTTTTTTTACATCTAAAGTTGATATATTATTAAATAAAGGCAAATAAGACAAAAAGCGTATCAAAGTTAGGTCCATTTCCACCAGGATTCTACTTTTTTCTTGCATAAAAGGCACTCTAACTAAATTTTTGGCGGATTTGGGTTTTACTAACGTCCGTTAACTCCTTCGTTAGTATATTACATATTTGGTCCCTGATTTTGTAGAGTCTTTTTATGCATCATCCCTCCTCCTCCACCGTCCACCACCACCCTCCTCCTCCACCAACACCGTCCGCCACCATCACCCGCCAACACCACCACCGTCCACCACCACTACCACCCGCCACCACCAGAAAACTCACAAACCCCGTAATAACCCAAACCCATTTCCAATTCCGTACAATCACCCAATCCAAACCCAAACCCAAACCCAAACCCAAGTCCAAAACCTCATTTCGTGAACTCAAATCCCATCTCAAATCCAATGGGAACTGAAGGAATGTGGGTCAGGATTGCTATGTTGTATTCCCAAGGTGGTATGGTTGATAATGCACTTAAGGTGTTTGATGAAATGCTTGAACGAAAACATCATTTAGGTTTGGAGTCTTGAGTCTGCACACCTACTTGATTTTAACAGACTTGGCTAACAAACTACACCTTTAAGTTCCAAGCTAAAACCGAATTAAATCCAAATTCAAATGACTCAAACAACGTAAGAATCGGCGAATGTGGTTCCATTGCTTCAACCAAAGAACTTTGCACCACTAGCAACCTACCAAAAGATTTTTGATTTTTTCCTATTGACAAAAGTTAAATAAGCTAGTGAAATTGCTATTTTTATTTTTTAAATTTTTATAACAACTTAAAATGACTTAAAAGCTATGCTAAACCGACAAAACTACTTTTGGGACATTTTGATCTTTGAAAGTAACGGAGCGAGTTCCCGTGAAGTAGCGGGCGATGTTCTTCTTGAAGTGAAGCCGTGCTTCTTTGAAGTAACGAAGCGAGTTCCTGCTTGAAGTAGCGAAGCGATGTTGTTCTTGAAGTGAAGCCGCTCATCAAGTAATGTCCAAGGTAAGCATGGGCATGTTTATGGGCAAAACATATATTTTAGTTAGATGTTTGTAGGTTTTCCCAACCTCAAGATCACAACTTGTAATCAAAACTCAACAGATTCACAACCTCAACAGATTCAAAATTGCTTTTCCGAGGAATTTTGACATAGCAACAGTGGAAATAAAAATTCAAGTCGACCGGCACTCGACCCTGCCCAGGGCTCTGCCGCCTGACCTCAGTGCTGCGCCACTGGACCCTGACAGGCGGCGCCCGACCCCGATCCTTATGATGAAATTGGTCAAACAAGTTAATCCAATTACACTAAAATATCCAACAAATGATGTATTATTATGATGAAATTGGTCAAAACAAGTTAATCCATTTCGAACCGACTATAGAATCACCAAAATCCCATGGTTTTCGTTCAGCATTTCATCAAACACCTTAAGTGCATTATCAACCATACCACCTTGAATACAACATAGCAATCCCGACCCACATTCCTCCGGTTCCCATTGGATTTGAGTTCACGAAATGAGGTTTGGACTTGGGTTTGGGTTTGGGTTTGGATTGGGTGATTGTATGGAATCGAAATGGGTTTGGGTTATTACGGGTTTGTGAGTTTTACGGTGGTGGGGTGGTAGTGGTGGTGGACGGTGGTGGTGTTGGCGGGTGATGGTGGGACGGTGTGGTGGTGGAGGAGGAGGTGGTGGTGGACGGTGGAGGAGGAGGATGATGATAAAAAGACTCTACAAAATCGGGGACCAAATATGTAATATACTAACGAAGGGAGTTAACTGACGTTAAGAAACCCAACCGCCAAAAATTTAATGACCTTTTACGCAAAAAAAAAGTAGAATACCTTAATTGGAAATGACCCTAACTTTGATACTCGCGCTTATTGCTTCTTAAATAAACTAATTCTTGGCTAAAAGAATAAACTGATATACAAAAACAAAGAAATAGAAATGGGAACGCAATGATTTATTGGTACCACAAAGTGTGGTCTATTCTCAATTTGTCGGTCTCTTGATGCTGTCTTTGTACATGTTGTCTTCTAATTTTGAAGCACATGAGCCATGAACTATTTGCTTTAATTATCCAGACTTACAATCTATAGGAAGCAAAGAGAAAACCTTAATCAATGTAATTATGATTTCTAACAAGTGTTAAATGACGATTGATAAAGTATTATATTTCTATTATTTAATTGTAATTTAGAATACTAATCTCATTTGTTCCTTAAATTGTTATCCCATGTAAACAGGGCCCGAACCTAACGGGTTTTTGGGGTTCACTGGAACCCGATAAATGTTTTACGTACGGCTATTGTAAATTTTCGGTTAAAAAACATCCTGATTTATCTGAAATGAACTTGGTCCTTAAATTTTTTGTCATATACTATAAGTAAATGTCTTGTTTAGTTAGTCAGCTAATACGTCATTCATTTATTCTTATTTTGTTTACTAGTTTTAAGCAAATCGTACATTTTAGTTAATTTTTATTTCCTTTATATTCGTAAATAAAATTATGCTCCTGATGATTTAGAGCTTCGGTTCCGCCTCTGCATGCATAAATGAAATATAAGGTAGGACGGAGTGGACGAAATTTTCACCATCGAGTACTTGAACCCGCTAGGCTACACCATTCCCACCCCTTAGGGTACTTGAAAATTTGGAACAAATCGAGTTCGAACCCGAATGTTTTAAGCTTTGTTCTCTTTTTTTTTTTTTTTTTTGTCTTTTTATGTTAGGGTAGGATCGGCACCACTCCGCTCCAGCTAGGGTAGTGTTAGGGTAGTATTGGGGTAGTTTTGAGTTGGAAGGTTTTATTGGATAGGTGATGATGCAAGAACCCAGCAGTATTAGGGTATTAGGGTATTCGGGTTCCACACCTCCCTCCCTAAATGAAGCAATATGTGTGACCGTACTTGAGTTTTTGCCCCAACGTAAGGTACGATGATGACGTGCTGATTTTTCCTACAAACACAACCGGGTCTTGGTAGAGTACCATTCGGGTTATACTATATTAGCCCTCTCCTGGATGTACATTTTGTCTCCCAAGTTGGCTTCAATCTATAAACAGCTTGTTTGGTTGAAGTATAGAGCGAATTTTTGATCGTATATTGATCTTGAACCTTGGGCCATTTGTGTATTGAGGTGGTACAGGTTTCTTTAGGACAAAGTGTCTTGCTCAAATTGACATGACAGACTTCAGAATCGCATTTCATGATGCGGGGATGCACAAACAAAGAAAAACAACTTTGGTAGTGAGGACCAGGTTCAAGCCCAAAGAGCGCAAGTATGAGTGACTGATGATTTGAAGAGGGGGATAAAGTTCACTCCAAGGGAATTGAAGAGTACTCCGTCTAGAGCCGGACATAGTTAAGATATGTACGTGCATACCCTTTAAGAATTATTAGTAACTAGTGTAAATTTTATTTTTGTTATCTAATTTTTGAGAGGTAAACTCCTTCAAATGACTAGCATGACAAAAAGATAAAGTAAGTTGTGTATGAACACGTATATGAATCTGAGCTATGCATGAGCCATGAGGAGGTGCTTAGAGAGTTGAATATGTATCAAGTATATAGTGATAATAGTGTGCATTTCGAACGCTTTGCTTGGTAGATATATGAGTAAATAAGAAAAGATCTTGTTCCATTTAGTAAAATGTATCATGGATATGATCACAATACTTGCCTTCGATGATGAACGTAGTATTTGTAAGGGAGAGCTATAGGCTACTCCATCGGGCTCATATGCGCTGGCACGTAAGAAAAAGTTGCTTGGTTGAATGTATGTTCGACCATGTCTCAGTTTAGAGTCATGATTTGAGGTGGCGCGCTCTCAAGAATACGCTCATAATAATGTTGACGGATCAACTTATATATCCAACCTAGTTTTGGGTAGATTTAAAACTAAACTCCTTTTGATTTGTTTACCAACATGTCCAATAAATTTGTTTAACTACAAATAAAGAGGTTATATGATGATGAAGTCCCACGTTTGGTGCCGCATGATTTGGTTTGAGATTGTGTAATGAGTTTTATGTCAAATCATCATAGGTAGAAGTCTTATTTTTGACCCAATATGTCTTTCGATGAGTTGAACATGGATTTTATATGCTCACCATCAAAGCTCCCATTTTCAAAACTTTGACCACTTTTCATCATGCTTGCAGTGGACCTTTTCTATTTTTATTCATTAAAATTCTCCGCATGTGCTTGGAAAAAAGCTAATTTAACAAGTTTTTGGTTTTTGAAAATACTATTGTAATTGTTACAATGTGAGAACATAGGATTACATGTAAAGTCTTCAATAGCTAAGTTGTTGATTTTGTGTCGTCGAAACGAGATGCTTTTCAGATCGTATATTAACATGTATATGTTATTAGTTTTCTCGAGATCATATACTAAAATATATGGAATACTGAATAAAAACTAACAACCATTTGCTAAAATGTTTCGATATTCTCTTTAGTGTCACGTTATAGAAATCCTCTCAGATAAGGCTTTTCTGTATATATACTTGAGAAAAAATCTGCATGTGGATTTCTCATTCATTGTGTATTTTAACATTGCTATTATAATTCAACTTTAGCTAAACCATTAGAATTATAGTAGTAAGTAATATAAAAGAAACATAAGTGGTTCAATTGGTTCATTGAATACATTCTAACATGTGTCAGTTCGCATATATTAGCAAAATCTCTTTTTAACTGAAAAGTTATTTTTTGATTTAAAGCATTTGAATGTTCAGTTATTTACACCCCTACCCAAATAAAATAAAAAATATATAAATAATAAAATAAATAAATAAAAATATCTAGCTATTCTGCATTTCTGCCCATCTCTAACCACACTCTAAAAGTTCGTCAACTTTCAAGAAAAAAGCATGTTTCACTTATATTACTTAGCTAAAAATTTGTCTTCTCATACCACATACACCAAACACTATCTTCAAAACCTTTATTATAAATTAAGAATACTTTTAACCAATGACTTGTATTTTTTATCACTTTATATATATATATATATATATATATATATAGTGTAGGTTATTTTCGTAAGCAAGAAAGGTCGAGAATCTGAGAACCGATCTCAACCATTAAATATTTGATCAATGGTTGAAGGGTTGTGGCATAGTAGTAATTAAATAAAAGATGAGGGGACATATTATAAAAAAATGAAGGATAATAAAGTAATTTTAGTTATAGCATTTACTGGACCATTTTTCACGTGATTTCAGAGATTCAATAAATTCATTTTTCATTTATCTCTCTTTCTATCCTGGTTCTCTAAAATAACCTAGCCGCCATCCCCAATCCACCATAGATTTCTTGACTGAAAAAATACTAATCAAAATCGATTCACTAAAACATTACCGGGTTCTTTTTCACATCACCGGAAAAGTATAAGCACCCAATAATCTCTTTATCGATTGGTTTCACGGTCATCACCATCTTCGCCGTTACGCCATCACCATCGCCGTCTTCGCTTCTAATTCAAATATACCAGGTTAATCTCCATTATTACACTGTTATTGTAACATTTATTAAATTTGTTGTTTATATTATTCAATTAGATATAGAGTTGTTGTTCGATTGAGTTAGATCACTTTTGTGATTTCTGGAAGAAAAAAAAAAAGTTTGTATGATTTTGTTGTTTTTTTTCTTCCATTGAATGGACCGATTACAAAAAACTATTTTTGACTATGATTTTATCTTTAATTACAAAAAAGTTATTTTTACCGTGCTTTTTTTTGTTACATGAACTGTTTGTAATTTTTAATTTGTTTCCCACACGTTAAAATTATTGTTGGAAGTGTAAGTATACTCATGAAAAGCGTATGTGACTTGTTTGAAAAGTGCATATGTGACTTGTTTGAAAAGTGCATATGTATTCTCTACTATTTTTTCATAATACTAGCATAGCATGATCTTTTTGTGCTATGGGTTTTGATTGGTTTGTGACCATCTACTTGTTCGTTACAGCTACTCCGTAATTGCATAGTTTAGAAAGATATGATGCACATGTATTGGTAACTGGTAAGTGTTTTTTTGTTGTTGTGGATTTTGAACTTTTTACACTAATTTATTTTTGGTTTTATGAAAAATGTTACTTGGAGAATTTGAATGTCTATGTTTCATTTTATGTTTCGTTTTAGTAGTTCCATGCCTCTTGTTGTAAGTATACCGATATATCATGAATATCTCAAGAACCGTTTGAATTGTTGTTATACTCATCTGTGCTGAATGTGGATTGACACATGTGTTTGTTGCAGATAACTTACAATGTGCCATTCTCCATCACATCAAATTTGACTAATGATACAGGAGGCGTTAAAGGTATGTTTATCCTCTGTAGATTCTATTATCTTATCTGGTGATGCAATAAATATTAATTTATGCACACAAGTTTACCATTTGTGTTGTTTGGCAATTGGTGTTTTGAACCTTCCAATAGTATTACCACAAGTAATTTACTGCTCAATTATAGATACTTAACTAAGAGTGGGTTTCTAGATAACTGATTTTTCGAGTATACTTCAAAATGAGCGTAAATGTGTATACTTCAAAATGAGCGTATCCAAAAACGAATTTGACGATGAGTGCACATGTGTTACATACTTTCATGTAAGAATTTGATGCTCAGTGCATATGTGTTTACATAACTTTCATGTCAATTTTAGTAGTTTTCATTCAAGGGTGTTTGAGGTTGTTTGCAATATGAAGAGTGCACATGTGTTTTTTAAGAAAAGACTGTGCATATGTATTTCGTTTGCATCATTTGATATAAGAAAGGATCTGTGCATATGTATTTTGTTAGTTGTTATGACTAAATAATTCATTTAGTAATTGGTTGTTATTCTGTACAAGTATGATGAGCGATATGAAGAGTGCACATATGTTTTTACATACTATCTAGGACAAGATATTTATGCTAAAGATTTAAAGAAAAAGACACAAGTGCACGCCTAGTAGATACAAGTGCAAATATACATACAAGAATCCAAAGTGTCCAGGAGGGAAAATACATATGCATATATGCAACATATTTTTGCTTTTAGAAATTTGTTTTTGAATTGTATATCACATGATTTTAAATTTTGTATTTAATGTTTTGCTTTAAATTGTATACACTACATGTTAAATACCTTTGTTTGCCATTCCATGCACTACAAACACATGTAAATTTACATTATCTAAAAACATATATGCATTTTACTAAATACACGTAAATTGAACACTACAAACACACGTAAATTTATTATCTAAAAAATACATGTGCACCTTACTAATAATGCCAAAAAAAAAAAAAAAAAAAAAAAAAAAAAAAACTCTCTTTAAAAAAAAAAATTTAAATAAAAAAATCCGAATATATAGGAAAAGACGGTTTTATTAAATGAAAATTCAAAAGAAAATAAAACGACTTTACTATTATACCCTTTCAATTAAATAATAAAGTTAATATCCAAAAATCGATTGGTTGATGGTAGTTCTCGCAGCTTCTCGACCTTTTTATGGTTCCGAAAAGAACCCTTCCCTATATATATATATATATATATATATATATATATATATATATATATATATATATATATATATATATATATATATATATATATATATATATATATATAATCGCATTATTATGTACAGTAATATGGAAAATGAGTAGTGATCCTCTAAATATATATGGAGGATATTGATCATTGCTCAAGATAAAATCTCGAAATACATAGAATGGTTGGAGATGTTTTCTATGCTACATTCTTTAAATACGAAAAAAAATGTAACATGAAGCGTATGGTTTGAGGATGCGCTTTATTTCACATACTCAAAATCGCTACTTACCAAGGACAATTTCTACCATTGGATCAATCAAACATTTTTAAGGATTAAAACACGGAGGACCATTCTTGCCAAAATGAAACTTTCCCACCACAAAAATACAACATGTGACTCATTTCACCATAAAAACAAAACCTCCCTTTCACTCTCTTAATTCTCTCACTAAAACAAACCCTAACTATCAAAATCAACCAACAATCGATCGTCAAAATCAAAAAAAAACACAAAATGCAAAGAATCTTCAACCGAAAAGCGAAGCACAAAAAAATGGATCAAAATAAACCTACCGACTCCGAAAATGATGGTATGAAGCTTCAAACTAATTATTTAGATGTTATTTATGTATTTCTACTGATTTTATACTTATTTATGAATGTTATTGCTATTTATGAACATTTTTCTGTATTTTTGTTGTTGTATTACTGTCATGAAATTGATGATTATGTATTTATTTGAGATTTTGCTGTCATACTGTAAAAGAAGAAGATATTTATTAAGATTTTTCAGTTTTTGCTGATTTAAGATGTTTTTAGATGTTTTTAGATGTTTTTCCTGATTTATTAAAGATTTTGGAAAAATATCACTAGTGATAAAAACAGTTGTGGTAGATGTGGTACTGATTTGAATATGGTGAAAAAAACAGTGGTAGTGGTAGTGGTTTAGTTTTGATTTTTGGTAGTGGTAGTGGTAGTGGTAGTGGTAGTGGTAGTGGTGGTGGTGGTAGTGGTAGCTTGTTACAAGTATAATTTTGATATAACTTATGATGCGTTTTGAGTGTGATGAGAAATATTTTATGGTATATCACTAGTGATAAAAGCAGATGTAGCGATTATTGATTAGTTATCAAACGATTAGTGATCATGTAGCGCGATAACTGATACATTTTTAGTGTTCTTCGTGGTAGTGGTGGTGGTTTAGTTTTGACTTTTGGTAGTGGTAGTGGTATGAAGAGCAGTCGCAGATAACTTAAATATTTAATGGTATATCACCAGTGATAAAACATATATAGTGATTTTTTTTTTTTTTTTTGTTAGTATAACAACTGTGATGATAAGCCGTTATACTTAAAATAACTATATTTCAAATAAATGTTGATTAAAATTTATAGTGTTTTTTTGTTTTATATAGCATAAGACCTATTACTCTACTAGTTACCCTTTTGTGTCATTTGTATCGTATCTTATCATCTTACACTTGACAGTACACAAAAGAGTCGGGAACTGGCTCATTCTATGTAGTTTATTTTGCATTGACATATTATTACAACATTAATATCTTTTTTAGAATACATTCATTCTATGTAGTTTATTTTGCATTGACATATTATTACAACATTAATATCTTTTTTAGAATACATTCATTTGTTTATGTTTGAATTCAGTTTTCATGAATCCGTGTTATTCATGTAAATTTGACTTCAGGCACTTGCTAAAGAAATTGTGATGTCTAGACGAACTGTGAATCGCCTTTATGAAAATAAAGCTCAGTTGAATTCAATATCAATGCATCTAGGCGAAAGCGTTGGTACGTTTGTTACATTTATCCATGCACTATTGTTCACATATATTCTTCTACCCTTAAGAAAGTACTACTATTTACTTAACCGAGCAATGGGCTCTTCTTTCTAGCAATAATCTACGTCAGATCGATGTCACCTATATATATCATTACACGGTATTTGCTGCAGTTTTGTTTATGTCATTTCCTGGTGTGTTCCAAAGACAATAAAACTACAGATTTTGTATACGATGGCTAGGCTTTTAAGATAGAATTTGTTGGTTTAGGTATCTAGCAGTGACGCATGATCTGAATTTAAAGGTAAGTAGGCAAAACATGCATTTTCATGGTGGAGTAAGTGACCAGTCAGCATCGTATAGAGTTTGTTTGCTTAAAATATTAAGGATGCACAACCTTGATGGGATCCTTATGATCCCAACTAGATGACTTGTGTTTCGTAGCTCAATTCCCTCATTTATAAAACGACACTGTCTCATATATGAACTGCGAACGTATTAGATCCCCCTAGCCTTCCTTGTTTTTTTTTAAATATGCAAATGTTAAACGAGAAAAGTTGGTTATGTTATAAGCTTGTGATATCCCACTGTGTGATGCATCATCATTGCAAAGTAGCAACTTGTGCTGGCTATAAATTATCAAGAAGACCTTTAGTATACAAACACGACCCTTGACTATTAATGTGGTAATCCACAATCCCAGTAACGTGCCGGATGTTTTGGGTATATAAATGATTGTTGAGAAGTTGCTTTGCAATCGAAACGAGTCTCTTAAATTAGTGATCTCTTGAAGACTTTAAGTACCACTATTCTATTTTTTATATATCTTCTGAATCTGATGTTTTGCAGCTATTGCTCGTACTGTGGGGCATTTGTCTAAGAGTGCTGAAGTCATGAAGATTGTTAATAACCTAATGAAGGCTCCAGAAATGGCTGTCACAATGCAAGAGTTTAAAATTTTGATTTTGAAAAAATGTAGAAGATGATATTTACAATCATCTGGAGACAATACAAGCTTTAAACGGTCAGTTTTTGTCTGCTAATAAATCTTTAAACATAAAAATTGCAGACATTATGTTTGTTTCTAAAAAATTTGTAAATGCAGTTTTGTCGACAAGCAAATTTTTGAGCCTATCTCCAAAGATTGATAAGGAAAAAGGTAAATTGCAACATATAAGCATGTCTCATTTAGAAAAATATCAACTGTGATAAACCCTGTATGTATGCGGCATACTTGTTTTGACATTTAGCTTCTCTGTTATATCACCTGTGATACAAATTGATATGACATACTTGTAGTAGAATGTTATAAAATTGTATGACGCATAAACATTCAGAGTTTATATTTATCAGGAATAAATATTCATAAAAACTTACTTGGGATTTGTTTTGTGCAGATTGGAATACAAGTCTAAATGAAATGAAAGAGAAAAGTAGTAAGAAACAACCTCCAGTTCACAAAGTCACCATATCGGGAAGCGTTTTGCTGTGTAGTCAAAGTAGTCGTAAATCTAGTATTTTGGAAGAGATTTCTTAAAGCAGTTGTTGCATATTTAAGAAGAATAGTCGTGTTTGCAGTTGTTGCATATATTGACTGAAAATGAGTTATAGTTGTTGTCAATTTATGTTGCTGAATTCTGATTTATAGGTTTTTGTGTTTTTTGTTATGATAGTGCTTAAGTATATCAATGTAGATGTTATATTGCTTTTAAATAAGCTGTTAGTTTTTTATTGGATGTGTTGTTGTTTCAGTTTAGTCTTTTTGTTGAATCATCTGTTATATTGTCACTGGTGATATTTTTGATTCATAGTATCACCAGTGATATTTCAAGTAATGTATAGTATTACCAGTGATATTTTAAGACAATTTTTGAAGTTATTGTGTTATGCTTTTTGACTTTGTGTTTTATCACCTTCTTTACAGCTTCTAGTGGTTTGAAAACTCCTCCTTCTTTTATTCATCATGATTTTATTGATACTCTTGGTGGATCGGTTTTTTGGGTTCCTAGAGTTGCTGCTAGTGTGTTACCAGTTTTGTTTAGTGTTTATGATTTTGTTGAGGATTGCATTAGTATGTACCTGAGATATGTTTCAAAGGAAGGATTTGGTATTAGAAAGTCTACTCAGAAAAGATTATGGGATGAATTTGTAAAAGAGAAGTATTTAATTTGCAATAGGGAAGGGTGCCCAAAGAAAATTCATTTGAATACGTTAGCTCCTAAGAGATATAACACTGCATATTACATATACCAAATATGTATAAAAACAAGAAATAAAACTACAAAAATAAAAAACTTGACATATCTAAAAATCAAAGAAAGTGTTACATCAAATTTAACAGAATATCATAAGTGGTATAAACATCAAAATCAAAACCAAGTGTTGCCTCATTTTTAACAGAATATCACAAGTGATACCAGATACAAAGAACTGTATGAATCACAAAAATCCTCATAAAATCATTCCAAACTATTGAGCATAAGTTTTTTTAGCAATATTGAAAAGCTATGAATTACAAGTGTTACATCAAACAAAATAAATTAAAAAAAAATGTAAAATCAGACTTCGACTGCAGCAGATTCACCTTCAATGGAGCCGCCTCCAAGAACACCACCCCCGGGGCAATGACTAGAGAATACTAGTAACGTACTAGCCGAAACTCCAGGAACCCAAAAAAACTTATCCCCCAGGAGTGTCAATAAACTCATGATGATTAAACGACTTATGTGTTTTCATACTATAAGAAGCTGTAAACAAAGGTAAACATACGGTAAATAGGGTATTATCACAACTTAAAAAAAATATTTAAGAATAATTATAAAACAATAACAATAATATCACTAGTGATAATTTACATGACATATAATAAAGTTTAACCTATAAATATCAAAACGTATAAAAAACAAAATATCACAAGTGATACTACAAAGCTACAGTTCAAAAGCAAGAATTTTGTTTATTTGTAACTCTTTATACCCGTTGATTCCTCTCAATTTCAATTGTACATTAAATATCCTATTGGGAACTGAACTCACAAATATATGTGCATACTATAACAATTATGTTGTACCATTCAAGACGAGACCGAAGATGTAAAGGTAGATAACACCTAGGCAACGACCTCCACAAGGATAACAACCAAAAGCATTTTACTAGGAAATAAATATATCATAAAGTGTTTTACCTTGTCCAATAAGGTGAAAGGGGTCTTGAATGGTTCTAAAACTTTTCCAACAGGTTTTGCAGCATCATTCTGAGAGAAAATTTAGTTCAGTGTTAAAAAGTATAAATTGCGATCACGAGCTTCACCACGCATCTCAGAATACATATTTACTGTGATCTCGACAAAGTTAAAGCATTCATACATCGCATACATTAATAGAACCTATCTTAACAAGCACTAAGTTTCATAAGAAAACATTACCGACCGCATCTCCGGTTTCAAGCCAAACAGAGCTTAACACCACGAACTACGGTTAGCTAATTTATTTCCATAATTCAAACTACCATGCCCACCATTATAAGCATCTGCCAAGACATGAGAGGTTCTACTGCATCCAATGGTTGTATCTTGAGAAGCACATAAAACAACAAAATTATAATATCATTAACTTCGGATATCACTGGTGATACCACACGTACGATAGAGAGCAGATTCAAAAACAGCAATCAGACATAAAAATAGCTTTTCAGTGCTGTTAAAAACATAAATTCAACTAACAACTTAATTAATAAGTAAAATTACAGGAGCATATAACAAGATCATCAAATATTTTTCACTCACACATTTTATCAAACACTTGGTGTGCAACTTGATAAGAAGGATTGTTACACAACTTGATCCACATAATTAACAAGTGATTCAACATCATTATCAACCACAACAATATAAATCAAATAAGCTTCTGAAACAAACGGTTCATTCAAATCAAAATCTGCTACTTACCGGAGTTGATGATGAGATAATGATCGGAACGGTGATGGTGATTGGAATGGTGATGGTGATGATGATCAGAACGGTGATGATGATCGGAATGGTAATTGTGGATCGGGGGATAACTAATTTTTGGAGGGAAAAAATGAGACCAGGAAAACACATACAAAGTGTGTGTTAAAAATGACGAATAGTAAAAAGAAAAATAAATAAAGGCTTTATATAGTTGGAAGATTAAGGTTAAACATATTAAATCTTAGATTAATCTCAACCATTAGATCAATCCAAATAGAAGGTGAGGATTTGTCCCTTGGTAAGCACCAAAATAAGAGTATGCAAATGAAAATTCCTCATGGTTTGAGATATATTGAATGTATGTATTTAGTTTATCCACTTAATGGAGTAAGTTAACTTATAAAATGAATATGGCCTAATTTTAAATAGCAATCTCTTGAAGCACATAATATAAGATTTATAAAAGTACCATACGGTAAACACCTTTGTTGCATCGATTATACAACATACCCAATCCTGTCACGGTGGAGTATGAGTTTGGTGCATCAATTATGCAAATGCAAAATGTTGGATGCTATTGAAACTAGCAAATGACATATAACTTGTCCCCTTGTTCGACACTTATGGATCTTTCATTAGAATATGAACATAAAACGAATTTGTATTACGCTTGATCACTAAACCAATATAGGCTTGTTCTAAGTCGTTATAATTCTCTCATTCAGCTTATCGCTAGTTTTGAAAATGTCGTTAACAAAAACACGTAACTCATCCCCAAATTTGTACCCTTCAAACACATACCCAATATTTTACGCAACTAGGATTGATCAAAATTGAAAATAGTCAACCTTCCATATTACTGAATTTTAAACCACGTACGTAATGCAAATAAGCTTCGTAAGTTATAACTCATATAGATGTTGTTAGCGAAACCCATATTTTAAAAACAACCTACTTTGCCTAAATCTAACTTTAAGCCCTACAACAAGAACAATTAAACGCTAAATGGTGATAACAAAATTACGCGCAAGTAATTAACGTTACTCATCTACATTTATTTTTTGTATTATCAGGTTGGACTAGACTGGTTTTAAATACGTCACTTATGTATGAATGTTTAATAAATTCTCAAAAGCATGTCAAGTACTCAACTAATATATATTAAAAAGCGCAAACGATAACAAAAATATTATACTGACATCGTTTGTTTTGTGGAATGAACAATTTTTTTTTTTATGGGACTATACTTTCAAATTCATCATCTTTAGGGTATTTCATGAAATTTTGGACATTTTACCCTCTTATTAATACATAATTTTTTTTTTTCGAATTAAGAAAATGTCACATAAGACCTTAAGAGGTGAATTTGAAAGATAAGAACTACAAAAAAAAAATTTATTCACATAACACAAAAAGAAACGACGACAAATACGATACTTATTTTATCATTCGCCTTAACAAAACCTCATTCAAGTACTATATGCTTGTTATTTTTGTGCTATTGTGGTCTTAAACAAATCAAAGGTACGAGTTAACGTGAACTCATGAAGTAAAGCAATTATCCAAATTGACAACCACGTAGACATCATGATTCATGATGACGATGAGACAAAAATAAAGCATGAGAAATTGAAGCCATGATTTAAGCAAACCCACTTTTAAAGTTCTACTAAAATCTTATTTTCTCTTCGTTTATATAGGAAAAAATAAATGGATTTTGCTTTTATTTATGAAAATGATTTACCTTCTTACAAATTTTTTTTGGAGAGATATCTTTTATATAATAAAACAAAACCCCTAGTGGGAATTTTGCATTTCAAAAAATTCAATTCATTCCTTATCTGGTAATAATTAAATAAATTCTATTTTTATTTTAAAAAAATATTATATAAAAAAGCTTATATATTTCCAGATTTGCTAAATAAAGTTATAAATTCGTTTTTGTGTACTCATGATAAGAAAATAACCATAAAAGTTATATGTGTCAAAAATCAAAATAAAAAAAGTTTAAAAAGCGGATGTGATTTTTGAAACTTCAGTGCCTCAAATGTTAATTTAAAAAAACAGCATTAATATAAATCTTAGAAAATTAAAATAAAATAATAAAACTTCTCCCAATTTCTCTAACCCTCGATTAACCATGTTCTTGATTCCCCTCTTTAACCCGAACATTTGTACAACTCCATCTCTTAGTTTAGAACCTAATTCCCATAACTCAGGTCGTCAATAACCTTAACTTTAAGTGTGTTTGTTTGATTGTTTGATTGTAAGATAAGTAATTTATTGATCAGAAGTCAAGCAAGTAATTACTGGTGGGTTTGTTGATTGGGTAGGATTTGTGGGTTGTTATGATATTTGTGTTTTTTTTAACATCATTGTTGTAGATAGTATTAAGATCTGTGTTTTTCTTTGTTGTTGGTTTGATTGATTTGTGGTTTTTCGTTTTGGGTTTGTTTAAGTTTTGTGCTTTTTTGGATTGATTTGATACAACAATAATACAATATCCTTCATGTGGATATTGTGGCTATGACTCCTGTAAAACTATCTACTATGTTTCAAGTTATATTACAATTTCATTAAATTGATTCAAAACTTTTTTCGTTGTATTTCAGGCATGAAGTTGATTCAAAACTAAGGTTCCAAAGATCAAACGCAGGTGCATTATTCAATTGATTTTATTTGTTTTGCTATATTGTGGGTCTGTGGCTATGGCTTTATAGACTTTGTATATACTTTGACTAATTACTCCGTTGGACACAAGGATGTTGGGCTTAAGTGCGTATATTCATTATCACATGTTTATGGGTGTTAATTTAGACTATATATAATCTGATTGGTATTAATAGGAATGGAACCTTAATGTATATATATGCATTTACCGATATATTTATATAATCTATTGGTGCTAATAGGTATAAACTGTGCATCATCTGCGTAAAATTAAGGCTACTATGTTGTAACTCCTAGAATTTTTTTAGATGGAGAAACATGTTTAAAGTGGATTTGCTTTAACAATCTCGCTTGTGATAACTAGATATCTACATGTGAATTAGTTATGGCTTTTTTTAAGAATTTAAACTGATTATTGGGTCCGTCAATTATTTGGTAGTTAGTAATTTAATATCAAATTTATTATAAATAAAACTTCAAACGGATTGATGACTTTAGAATAGGATTATTCATATAATATCTTTCAAAGTGCAATGCCAAACACTCCCTTTATCTTTAAATCTACAAGCTTGAAGAATCTTATGCTACGTATCTTTGTTTTAGAATTATGACTATAAGCACCTGTTAGCTCAGATGTTAGCTCAGATGTTACTCAAGAGTATATAACTATGATTGAGTTTTACGTGTACACAAAAAATATAGTAGAACATTTAGATTGGTTATTATACTTATTACATATTCAGTAGGTGTTATTAACTCTTTTTGAGCTACAAAAGTTGGTTGGAAGGACGCTTTGGATGGTCCATGGGGGTTAGTTGTCCAAGAAACATACCATGTGGTTGTCGTAGGACCAATGAGGTTGATATAGTGGATGATGGATATTGTTGGCGTACGTATGGCCAGAAGGTTTCGCGGTGCAATCCTAATCTTAGGTATGTATTCAGTCATCTTTATATTAGAAGGGTACCCATGCAATGCGCATGGACCGATGACTATTTTGAGGTGGTGATGTGATGAGATGGTGGTGACAGCGGTGGTGGTGGCGCTGTGGTGGGAGCCGAGGGCTCAAAATCTCTGAAATGATGTAGGTTAACCGATCTATCGAATCGGCAAGAAAAAGATTTCACGGAAAATTTGCCTCAGACTGGTGGTGGCGGACGGACGGCGGTGGTTGCCGGAGAAGAGGGTGGCGGCGAGTAGAGAGAAGAGAGAGGGAGTGTGTTTTTATGTGTAGTATCTTTCCATAATAAGTAACTTTAAAAATCGAATTTTAAGCCTTCTAATTTTAGAAGGCCTAAACGCATTATAAAGTAGTATAGATATAGATATAGATAATAAAAGAATTACATCGTTTTAGAGTGATTTGCCAAAACAAATTTATTTGAAAAAAATGTCCAAATTCTATCTCACATGCCTCCAACGAGACTTGAACCCACAACCTCAGGTTGATGGGCCACTCACATACCGCTAGGCCAAGAGGCCTTTGGTAATATGTATTGACTAATAGAGATGAGGCTCAGATGGACATTATTTTTTCGAGTATCTTATCTTCCAGTGAGCTTCGCACTCCAAATTCTAATGAATCAGTCAGGAAATGAGTATTGACTAATAGAGATGAGGCTCAGATGGACTTCTAAATTTGGGCATGAAAGTAGCCGCTCCACCTGAAGAATGTTTAGACTAACATCTTTTTGTTTTATGTTCAGGCGCATCGAAGGAACATCTTCGCAAAAATCTGCAGTCAGGTGTAAGTGTTCCTGATTGCTCACCAATTCTTCCACGTTTACGACCGAGGGTGTTTAGAAGGCTCTCTTTCTTTCAAGATACAAATGCCTCAACACCTGTTGTTAAAAGCTCACCAATTCAACCATCTTCAAGACCGCCATCCTCGACACGACTATCTTACTTTCAAGATTCAACACCTCAAGTTGTTCCTGATGTTCAGGTAGGCCCATCTTCTTCACACCAAGCTCGATGCAAACAACCAGCGACCAATAATCTTTATATGGTATTTTTGTACACATTACCCTTTTATCATTTATTATAGCATGATTCTCTTTTATTTAGCGTGTTTATTAATTTGCTAATTTTTCAGGAACCGCTTCTTTGTATTTGGATTTGGATTTGAGACTGTGATCAAGTGTGTGAGTATTGTCATGTAGAGTTTTGGTATGTCGGAATGCCGCAAAGGTAATTCTCCTAATGGAAGGATTTAATATAGCCAATGTTGTAGAGGTGGTCGGGTTAGGTTACCACTTCCAAGAGATCCCCCAGAGATCATTAAAGAACTCTTCAAAGATAGGCACTTCATGGAGAACATCCGTGCTTACAACACGATGTACGCCATGCATTCCTTTGGGGCTAATGTGGATGATTCAGTTAATAATGACTGAGGGCCTTATGTATTTCAAGGTTGAAGGATAAATTTCGCATTGGATGGGATCTTTATGTTCACCACGGATCAAAATCCAAGGTTTTTCAAATTTATATCTATGACATTGACAATGAGGTCTCTAATAGACTTCTTTATTTTAGTGGAGCTGAATCGCAGGATTTGAAACCTGAAATTGTCAAGACTTCAGTTCAGGTCCTTGATGAATTTAATGATTGGTCAAGCTACTTAGAACAACCAAATACATGTGCGTTGCTAAAGAGCCTCCTGAATTTAAAATCAGGTATATAACAGTGGGAACCGAATGCGCTATAATGCTCCTGTTTCAGAATCGCTTGGTGCGATTGTTTATGACAGTGGGACAAGAAGTTAAAACGGATTTGACATAATCATTCACATGAAGGATGGGTAATTAAAGATGTTTGCAACAATCCAAAATTAGGTATGTGTTGTCTTTGTCTTTAGCCTATGCTTCGAGTCGAGTATACCTTATATTGTGTTGTTACACAACTTCCTAGATTTCTTTGTTAATAATAGATGTTGTGTGAAGTTAGTAGAGTGAGTTTAGGTTCACTATTATAGAAGTTAGTGAATTCATTAGATGGCCAATAGCATTTTAATCATCTGAGAGACACTTTTAGTTTAATCAAATATGCTCACATATTACCTTCATACTTTTTGTTGCCAAGTTTATGTTATGATAATTGAAGGTCATTTTGAAATTGCTCATTTTCTTGATTAGAATGAACACCTTTTTTTTTTTTTTTTTTTTTTTTTTTTTTTTGAAGCACACAACGTCATGCATTTAAGGTTGCAATCGACATCTAAGTAAGTTTACTCACATTTATGGATCGTATAAGTGTACCCATTTTGTACTTTCTTTTGCATTTACAGAGAATTTTAATCAAGAGAAGAAGATAACACTGTGTCGTTGGAAAAACTACTAAACGACGAAGTTTTTCTTATTGTCGTCAAGAAACTAATGAATTATGTAGTGAAAATTTACAAATAATAGTTAAAGTATTTAGATTTATGTTCTTCGACATTATACTAATCTGAAAGCATTCTGTGAGAGCAACGACCCTTGGTCCGACCATTCATTTGTTATTTTGTTTTACATTGTGGACAAGGTTCACAAGATAATTTCCAATGACCAATTGTATAACGGATGGAAAAAGTGTTTAAAATTTCGGGATCATATAAACATGTAATGGTGTGCTATGTTTATATGTATATCGTAAGTAGTTATGTGATTTTGCTCTTATTTTCTTATGTCAAACCTTTTTTTTAACACTCCTGGGCATATACATCAACTAACTTAGTTGGGGTTGTGACTTTATTGTAGGTTCAGGAAAAAACGCTTGAAGAACAAAAAATTCTTTTTTAAATAGCTTACAACAGATGTTTGCTAACTCTAGATATGGTTGCGTGGGTGCATGAAGGATATAGAAGCTACTTGAGTTGCCATTAATTTTAAAACTGTTTCGTCCCATGCTTTGTGATATTACTCAAGACACTTTGTTGTTTACATGCGAGAGTTACTATAATGTTGAACTGTTTTTCATTTCAAATTGATATATGTCCCATCCATATTAATCAATCATGTGATGAAACATTGTTGTTTAAAGGAAGATGTTGATCAGTTATAAGGAGAGATTCAAACTAAAAAGTTTGATTCGAATGTTCTCTGGACCCGTTTTGACCCGTTAAAATCTAGAACCAATGCATTTAAAACTTGACCAATTATAAACTAATTAAAAGTATACTTATACCAACATGCTAACATACAAAAACAAAAGTCATGTACAAGTAACTTTTGGAGTATGTAACTATAACAAAAGGCTAATGATTTGCACACTTAAAAAAGTTACTGTATTTACACACTCGAGGTATAAGCAGTTGAAACAAAGTATTTAATCTTCACAAGTATTTAATGCCCAAATAGAGTGTCTCAATCAAATTCTAAAGTGTGCAAATCAATTCCCATAACAAAACATATCAACCCATAAAACATCATTAGGCAAAAGTTGCAATTACAAAGTTATAAAAAAAAAAAAAAAAAAAAATTAAGAAATATACTCGGTATTAATGCAACAAAATAAGGTATCTAATTTGTGAACAATCTTAAGACAATACAAATTCGGTATTAATAAATAATCAAAAATTTATGTCAAAACCCCGTGCGTGCACGGGCATTATAACTAGTATATTATTAAAACAAAACTAACAAGAAGATAGTTAATTACATAAAAGATTTAATCAATCGGTCCAACTACAAATCTTATGACCCATAAATTTAAGTCAAGAAAACGAATACATACGAATATTATTAAAGATGTCACTTTTCTTTATAGGATGAGAGCTAAAAAGTGACGTTATTACGGAACGGTCATATCCACCACAAAGAAGACGCGATGATGATGTACAAACGGTTGAATCTTCTCTTTAGAAACATGCCACGAGCTCAACCAATCATTCCAATACTCATTAGACGTGAAGAAAGGGAAGGAGTTATCACACCAAACTCGGACAAACCTCCAAACATCAATAACAATATCACACTCAAAGAAGATGTGAAAATTGGATTCCACATTACCATTACAAGAGATCACCAGGATTTCAATACCACAAGACGAGAGGTTTAATGGATGAGGTAACCGGTCCAAGTTCATTCTCCACATGAAAATGTTAGCTTTTCGAAGGAGAGTTTTGTCCCAAGTTGTCGGAGAAACCAAAGAGGGTAAAAGCTAGGCGTCAATGTAGCGATGAGTCTCCCCGACTGAGAAAACTCCGTCACTTGCAATCGACCAGACACAAGAGTCTTTAACAAAACTTGTGTCGGCATGGCTAATCTCGATCAGCATATCTCTCAAATAAGCCAAGTTACGAACGCCAAGGTCGGCTCCAGATCAATTTCAACGATATTGCCCGTTTTTAATGCTATCAATGATTAGACAGTCATTGTCTTGTTCCAAACGATAGATTTTGTTGTAGCGAATATGTAACGGCGAATCACCAAGCCAAGTGTCCTTCCAAAAGCATATACACGTGCCACAACCCGCTTGAAAGCAAAGAGAGTTAGCCGGAAGAATACGATTCGAGTGTAAGAAGTTAGAAGATCCAACTATCTTAGCCTAAGTACCATTAAATTTGCAACTTTCTTGATCGAAACCCCCCTCTTGATCGTGAAAGCCTTGACCAAAGAGCTTGCGAGTTAGAATACATTCTCCAGCGCCACTTTTGAAAAAGAGGAAGGTTGAAAGACTTTAAGCTACCAATGTTCAAACCGCTTTTGTCGAACGAAGAAATAACATCAGGCCATTTAATCCAAGCAAGCTTTTCAGACTCCTGAGAGTCTCCCAAAAAAATAGGCACGAGATCTCTCCAAAGATTTCAACACAAATTCACGAACATTGAAGACCGAAAGAAAATAAATCCCAAGACTTCCTAGCACCACCTTAATTAACGCAATAACGATATATGTCATAGTTATGTTCCTAATGTCAAATATATGTTTGATTATTTTCATTTGAAAAATCAAATAGCCACAATTTCACCAACCAATAATTTCATCACATAAGATTATTAACAAGATATCTAATTCCCTTTATTTAGAGTGTTAGATGCGGTTGCGGTGCGTGAGTTATCAGCGCGATGCATCAGTTTTTACCCGATTATATGTCTATAGCACAAAACCAAAAAAAAATATTCCTAATAAAATTTCTATAACACACCACCAAAAAACCTTACTCACTAGATTTTTACAACAAATACGAATAACTTGCATACCACCGTAATGTAGAATGTATAACAGGGAACCACGATACAATTTAATGAGAGATAACGGGTGTTATCAGTGAGGTTGGGACGTATAACATGGTGAGTTGGGAATGGTGATAGCTACATTGAACTGTGCCTTCTTATGCTTTACTAGGAGGGCATCACTAGGTTTGTAAGTGTTTCTTTTTCATTTTAGGGTAGTGATATTTCCACAGAGCATTTTGATGCGTCTACAAAAATTAAATGCAAGTTTACATTTATGCCCCCATGTTTACTTCAACACATTTTTTTTATCATGTCTTTAACAGTAACGGTTCAAAATTCCGGCGTCTTTATCGCCACTCACCGCATAACATGAAACCTCTAAATATGATAACATGAGAACCTTTGAAGGCTTTTTTACCTTTTATTTCTTGGATTTTTTTTTATTTTTGTTTTTTGCACAATAATCTAACAAAATTCACATTTGCAACCAATTCTCTAAACAGTTTAAGTCAAATGTAAGAAGAATCCCTAAGTACTCCTAAAAATGATCACAGACACACATTCAATATTCACCATCACACAACTCTGGTTTCCACGCGTAAAAATGATTGTAGAAACTAGAAAGTATTAATCTAGCTTCCACACCAACAGATACATGAATTATTATTCACTAATCACCATGTATTTATGGAACATCCCGGTAGACACCATATCAAATTGATTTCGGTCAATACCAAAAGCAACCAAGAATCTTTAACACCTTTTTTCTAATGTGAGTTGCCGCTTTATAGTTATGAATGTTCTTCTATAATTTTATGTAAATAAAATAAATCAATATCAAAAGGAAAACAAATGTTTTATTTTATTAGATTGCAATGTCACCGTGTTATGAAGTTAGCGGCTAAAAGACATCGAAATAAGCGAAACCTCGTGTTGGACAATGATCAAAAATGGGTTATATAAGTGTGGGGGCATAAATGTAAGTTTGCACAAAATATACGTGGATGAATAAAAACACTCCGTGAAAATATCAACATCCTTCATTTTATCGTGTTTTATACCCTTCTATGTAATTCATTGACAATTCATGTTATTACTGCCATATAGTGCGTAAAAAGAAAAACCATAAGCTTATTTATAGTACGTATAGTATAAAGCATTTTAATTATTTTATTTCGAACTTGAAACTGAATATTTTTTACTTCTATCAATGAAATTTCAAAAGGGACAAGCATTGTACAATGATAGATTATTTCGTAAGTGATTATGAATTAGCCGAATACTATTCACACGCATTGTTCGATAATTGACTAATAAGTACCCATATTTTTAACGAACTATTAATTGTACGGGAAAAGTTGAAATTTCCCCATTGTTGAAGTCTGCCTTTGCAATTCGTCAATTAGCATATGGCGTCATCCTAGATGCTCTAGACGAATATCTGCAAATTGATGATAAAACTTCTCGTGATTCTCTCGAAGCTTTCTGTAATGGGATTATGGAGTTATATGGCGAGGATTATTTACGAAAGCCTACACACCGATGTCAAAAAACTCTATGCTTTTCACAAGGAGAGCACATGGGTTTCGGGATGTTAGGAAGCATCGACCGTACAAAATGGTCGTGGGCCCAATGTCCAACTGCACATCATGGTAACTTTCGTAGGGGTGATTATGGGTCAGATCCATTCATTTTATTAGAATTGGTTACCTCACAAGATTTTTGGATTGGGCATGCGTTCTTGGTGTTGCTGGGTCGAACAACGAGATCAACGTCATATTTGAATCGCCTCATTTAAACGATCTCAAAAACGAGAAAGCACTAGAGGTTCCATTTGTGGCTAATGACGTGACTTATAGATGAGGTAATTATCTTATTGACAGAATATGGACGGTTCTTGTTAAGTCTATTTCACAGCCAGACTCGAATGATACGAAGTTAATAAGATATAACAAGCGTATGAAGCAACAAGAAAAGATGTGAAACGAGCATTTAGCGTGCTAAAGAGAAAGTGGGCTATAATAAAAACTTTCGCACTGTCGTAAAGTCTTAAGAAAATATGGATTTGATGTACACTTGTATAATATTGCATAATATGATTATAAAAACCCTAATCCTCTACAGAGACGAATGGCGATCACCCTACTCTTTCACTTTCCAATCGATTTCCTTACATCCGCTTGATTCAAATGCCATTTAACACTCATACTATTGTGGATTGATCATGTGATTGGATCCCTTTAGTCTGTTTTTTAATTGGTTGTTGTACGAGTAGATTTAGGGGTTCGTTTTTTGTAGTTAGGGTTTCGCTATTATCCCTTTTCGCTGGAGTTAATTCTTAAGCGCATTAATTATTCTGCATCATGTGAGTCGGTTAGGTTCTTGATGTGACTAAACCCTTTTTAGGGTTTGGTCTTCTATTCTTAATCATGGTAACTATTGTTGCTTTTTTTGTCTTCTTCGATTGTGTGTGAGTAATGGTTTCTTTTTCTTTTATTGTATGGATAGCGGTATTGAATCGGTAACAACAACAAGAGGGTAATGGGTGGGAAGGAAAAGAGATCGTGGTGATCGGTCTAATCTTTTGGTGATGCTCTATTTTGAAATCTCTTGGTGGTTCAAATGGATCGACTAATAATTATGGTCCGAGTACAAGTGGCGAGTGTGCTAAATTCGGTGACTCAATCGGGTTCTACTCCTATATCATTTGTGGATATGTTTAAGGATAAAACACCCAAGAAGAGGCGTGAAGATTTACGAAATGAGGAGCGAAAATTGCGTGGCTGGTGCTAATGCCACCATTATTTTGGAAGTAGTTGATGAGGTAAGTGCTCGATTCGCTAATACGCTTTATGATTATTTCGTTGGTAAGAGACTTGCTTCCCGATAGTTAAAAATTATGTTAGGAATACATGGGCAAAGTTTGGTCTGCAAAGGGTTATGCTTAACTATGGATTTTTTCTTTTTCAATTTGCGACCAAAAAGGGTATGAAACTTTGGAAGAAGGTTCATGGTTGATCCGATTAGTGCCTATTTTTAGAACATTTGGACTCCTAACTCTAAATTCACAAGAGATGATATAACTTCAGCTCATGTATGGTTTAAAATCCACAATGTTTCGGCTGTTGCGTATTCCGAGGTCGGTCTTAGTTTGATTACAACGCAAATTGGTCAACCCATCATGCTTAACGCATACACTAGTTCGATGTGCCTTAAATCGTGATGTCGTAATTCCTATGCCCGTGCCCTTGTGGAAGTGTCGTCGAAGGAAGCTTTACTTGACTCTCTTGTGGTTGCGATCCGTTACCCTAATGGGTTCGGTCATTCATTGGAAAAACTTGATATTGAATATGAGTGAAAGCCGCCAAGGTGAGACATGTAAAGTTTTCGATCACAATTATGAGGTTGTCCAAAGAGCTGGCGGTTGAGAATCCGTTGGTTAACGAGGAAGGATTTGTTGAGGTTAATAGGAAGAAAGGTAAGGGTAAGCAACGGTTAATAATCGACAAGTTGATGGATTGCGATTGCAAAACCAAATGTTCAATTTCATTATAGGTGGTTTCTATGTCGAATAATAGTGGTGCTCGATTTCACAATCTAATGTTAATCTGAATGCATGTAAGTCCTTTTCGCCTTCTATTTCTCATAATGATGGTATTAAGGTTCGGTGGTGAAGAGCCTAAGGATAGTGCAAATAGGAAGTTGGTGAGGTTTCAAATGTTAGCAATAACATGATTGATGATATTAACCTATTTGATTTGAAAAATAATTTTGATGTGCTTAAGGAGTAAGATTATGTTTTGGAACGTGTGATTGATCTTACATGTGCTCCCGTTAGTAATACTAGTTTGGGCGATTATGGTAACACTAGTACTACTCCTATTGTTGAGAAAATCAAGAAGCTTGAAAAGCTAATTATTGATGGGAAAGTTACACTTGTGGATGATGATAGTAAACCTATAAAAAAGGTTGATCATTCAAGTAATCATGATTGTGAAGATCAGCTTGTGAGTGATTTGAAAGAGAATGAGCAGGATGCGGCTACTAAGCCTAGTATTTCGTCCTCTCATTGTATTTCTTCAACCAAGTGGGCAACCCATTCTCTAAGGTAGGTAAGGTGGTTGTTTATGATAGTGGCGATAATGAGGTGTTTGGTAGGATAATCCTATGGCTAGTTATTTTTCATCAAGATGGCGGTAATGAGCTTGAAGATTATTTTTCGATGATTATGCGGCTCGGTCTATGACTTACGGGGCAATTGCATGCGTTTTGTAACCGGTTCGATCTCAAGCTCCAAGGTCATGTTAGGAAGTAATTCTTAATTTTTGTTAGTTCATAAGATTGACATGTCGTTTTTATGTAGTTTATTGGTTGTTCTAGTTGTTGGTAGCTAGTTGATCGTTTATAGTCTGTCATAAATGATCTAATAGTGGTTCAAGCGGTTGCTTGTGGTAAATGTGGTACTTCAGCCACATTCCATTATACTTATATGATTTTTTGGAGTAATATATTTTACTGTGTGATGACCCTTTACCCCAAAAAAATATGATTATAAAATACAAAGGGAGAGCAATCTCTCCTGACTTTATTGGGTGGAACAACATCGTGAAGATTATCACGTACGATCGCAAGAAGATATGTTACAAGTTGTCAAAGAAATACACAACCAGGATACTCATATAAGTATTAAAGCCGATTTAGTTGAACACATTTGACATCGAATAAACAAACATTAATGTAATGTTTTTAATTTTATTTTAAATATTAATGTAAAGTTTTTTCTAGTTATTAGTGATTTTTTTTTAAATGTTGGGTCATGCATTTGCTCACCATTACGGGCATTTGATTATGTGTTCGGTTTAAAAGAGAAAAAACTGAATTGCCGCTTAAGTGACATGGATGTTTGGTCACATGTGTGGTCACCACTGCTACTGGTCTAAAGTGATTAATTATGGAGAACCCGTCACAGATTTCATGGGCATTTTGTTGTCACAGATCGAAAACTTGTACATTTGGGTTTAGGAGTATTGTAAATTGTCACATTGGTGATTTTCCCTTACATTATTTAGGGCGTGCTTGGTTGGGGGGTTAAGGGGGGGTTGGGGAATTGGTAACGTTTTGAAAGGTAAGGCCCACCTCACTCATTATTTAGTCTTGGTTAGGAGAGTGAAAGTAATTGATTCTTTCCGTAATGGGTAATGAACCATTATAGAATAAATTGAGGGGTAAATGATTGATTAACCACCTCACTCATTCCTTTGCAGTCCCTTTCCCTTTCCTTTTTCTCACTTTGAACCAAGCAGGCCCTTAGATTAAGGTATCAAGTATTTGGAAAGAAAATACTGTACTATACTAAAGCATGGATGAAAGAAAGGGTAAAGACGAAAACTGACTACCTTATTGTATTGGTGTCAACCCTAATATATTCTTCTCACTTTTTCTCAGCCAAAGATTCCAATCTTGATTTGACCCTTGACTCAAATTTTACTACTTATTCATTTTTGTAATCCTATATTAATCCTTTCTCTTGTAGCTTGTTTGAGATTTGATTTACACATTTATACTTTTGATTAAAACATTTTATTGTATGCATTATAAATCTCAGTGGTATGAGTGCGAGGAGCCGTGTACGTGTCACCTCTATGTAGATACAATAAACTACTTGACAATTGAGAAAATTAAAACTTACGAAAACGTATTAATTACTTTGAGCTTTGAATTTTACCACTTGATCTTGAGACTTGAAACCAGTTTGAACTTGAGCACTTTATTTATGAGCCTAGTTACTTACGGAGTATTTCAAATCATGGAGCGAACTCTATATATGTTTTTATTGTAATGGCGCACTAATTAGATTGTATAACATGAATATTATAAATACATGTGTCGTATTGAAAGAAGGCATGTTGAAAATAAAACATGAACACATTTTCTCCTATGTTTAGCGTGTGCCTTTATGTTGGACAGAGAATTGGAGTCCTTGATTTGCGCTTAACCGAAAGAATGGTTATCAAAATTTTAGATGTCGATGTAGGGCATCAGATGGATTCCTACATGTTTTTCATCAGTATTTTTTCAGCTTCTCTTTTGACGGGTGATTTTGCACGTTTTCTTATAGCCTTTTGGTGTTTGAATTCTTGTTTTAATTTTTTTTTTTTTTTTTTTTAAATTAATAAAATTTCCAATTGCATTTTAAATAACGCATGTTATTGGGTTTGCTCCATCCGCTATTGTCAATATAAAAATTTGTGTTGCCCTAGTTAATTGTCAAATACTCAAAATGGGCATTTCCTAGTACGTAGTACATTTTCGTTAGTGTGAACACGCATTTTACCATGTCAAGTAACACCTATATAAAAATATGGTATGAGTTCGATCTCAACTCCCGCTGAAAGGTCATTGCGATAGCAGAACATCAAGTTGCACCTTCATAAAGGATTGGTTACCGGTTAGCACCCGTAAGTACACTAGATCACTTTTAACCGTGACAACCAAACAAATGACTAATATTGAACAAGATTATTCAAAATCTCCTATTTAACCAAAAGATATTACAATATTTGGTAAATAATTAACTGATATCTTAACTTATATTATACTCAAACCAAACCGTAAATTAAATTAGACCATTATTATAATCTCTTTACATTCGCGTGAAAAAAAGCATTATAAATATTAAAATAAAATAGGAGATATGGTGTATCACTTTATGCGAATATATATATAAGGAGGGTGAAGGAATCAACATCTTCCAAACACATCCAGACAAACAATGTTCAGAAGAGAAAAGCAACCTTTCCTTTACATCCCCAGAAAAACAACAATATTTTCAAACCAGAACCACCATATATCCACCGGCCACCACCACCCACTACTATCACACTCACTTTATCTCTTTATATATCTCTCTATTTATATCATGCAAGCCAAAGGGTGTATGTGTTCCTTATTAGGTTAAACTTTGAGCCAACATGCATCCTTCTTTCTTTCTACTTTTTTCTTGTGTTTCATTTAATGGATTCATATTTTGAGGTAAAATACATGTAGATACATACACTATGAGTGTAAGTATATGCCTGGCTCCTGTATGCCATCTTCAGAGCACACCGGTATTCGGTGACCTCCGTGGATGGCGTATGAGGAGCCAAGCATATTCCATCTTGTAAGTTCTACAACTTTTTTAACATATAACATTTTTTTGCAAGTCTTCTAATTAATAGGTATTTTATGATTAACTAATTAGTTATATTTTGCATAGATTTCTTCTTGTTTTATGAACTTTTGTAGATGGTTAATTGAAGGGTAGCAGTGTAAATGTTTCAATGATGCATGTCTTGGCTTTTCATAGTGAATGGTACTCTCAGGTAAGATTTTTTTCACTTTCTTGATCATCTTCGTCACTATTTTCCATTTTAGGGTTTTCCTTGTTAGTTGAAATGAAATTGCTTTAATGATAAATTTACTTTTGATGAACATGTAATGTTTTTTTCTTGAATTTGGACATTTGAGAAGATTCCAAGACCTTTGATAGTAACACAACATACGAAAGGGTTTATTCGATAATCTTTTAATGACATTTTCACTATTATGTCGTTTCTCCAATACAACACACAACATATGTTGTACGTTTGTTTTAGTGTTCAAAGCTGGAAAACACTTTTTGACTGGATTAAATTTTATGGGAATAACATAAATGTGTTATAATAATTTAAGGTTTTATAGTGACCATGGATAAGTTCTTCTAGTAAAATTAAAGTTTCATTAAAACATATATTTTGAAATAATGTGTTGATGGAATTAGGGTTTTAGAATATTTAGATAAAACATTACTTTTATCCAACCTAAGCTAGTTACAATCTATGTTTTCTATTTCCGAAATACAACCTCATGTAACAACCTATATGAAGATGAAAACACCTTCAATTTTAATGAAGTCATATGTGGTAGTAAGGTTTGAATTCAACAATATTTCCTGGAATTTTATTAACATTCATACGCGTCTATCCACCCAGTACACCTCTTAATTGTGTGTGTGTTTTTGGGCCAGAAGAACTCCCAAAAAATATCTAGTCCTGAATCTATTTTCAAAAAGATGTGTCTACTATGCCTTTTGGGAATTAGGGTTTCTGATGTTTTGAATTATTGTTTTGATAATTTATACTGGTATATGGTTTCATTTAGTCTAGTTCATCTTATCAAAGTACGGAATTAACTTCATTTAGTCTAGTTCATCTGATCAAAATACGGAATTAAGTAGTATTTTTAGGCCAATATATATCACGTCCGTGAATTAAGTTGAAAGATTAATCATGTCATAGTACTTTAGGGTTTTCATCAAGTTGTCTCTTTTCTTTGGCACATTTTCTTAGATTCCAATAAAATGAAAATAAAGCTATTGTCCCTAATCAATCTAATATATGTTATGCGCAAATTATGGTAGCTCTAGGGAAATTGATTTGCACACTGTAACGTTAGGGAAATACCACACAAGAACCACACCTCGTTAAGCGTGAATCATTGTTACTAAACCTGCGTTACTCACGTGTGAGGGCGTAAGAGGGTGATCATTTTAGTGTTGTATTACGCGTGTGTGTATAGACTTTATGTGTGGGGTGTGTGTTTGTTTAAGTCGTATATATATCACTTATATGAAGTTATAGATGACTATTACAACATAGGCTAAAATTGAAACGAAGGTGAAATAGAGAGGCAATGCTATGACACTCAGTTGGAAGATGAGGGAGGGATGAAAATTATTTGAGTGGTATGAACCTTAGAAGTTACGTATAATCATTATAATTTGACTGGTCAATGACCTAAAGCTAGCTAGCTAGCTAGGTACTAACATTGTAGTCAAAAAGATTGTTTCCAGTAGCTAGCTAGGCATATGTATAGGGTAAACTGAATCAGATGTATAATAATAGGAACATCTGCCATTGAAAGAAAGAGGTAGCTAGGGTTTTCCTCCTACTGCCATGGCTAGCTAGTTATTTCACGTGGTGTCTAGAATACACACAGTGGAGGTGTAGTGTGTGTGTTTCCTTTTTCATGTTAATAATTAGGGGGGCAGGGGGAGTACTCATGATGAGAAATATGGATCCTGGTGAAAGTAAGGGAATGTGTTTGAGCAGAAAGAGAAAAGCAAAAAATGGAATCTCTCTTTCTATTTCTCTCTCCTTGTCACCCTCTCTAGCTAACTTTTTTAGACAACTAAAATTAGACTTGTCAATCTAAGAGCATCTGAAGACTTGAAGCATTTAATGCATTAAATGCATATTATGATTATGAATTAAAGCTTTTGAGAAATACTTGGTGTATGCCAAATCTTTATGTAAAGCTTTTCAAAAAACTTTCAAAAACTTTCAAAACTATGACGAATGCTAAAATACTACCAAAAACTTATAATATTAAAAACTTTACGTTTGAGCGAATTGTAGACGCCTAATACAATGGTTTTAAAAGGAACGAGATTTAATTATATGTCATGTCACATCTTATATCACTATTTTTATAAACTCAATATATATGAAATATGATTTAAGTATATAAATATTTTAATATTTTTATCGCCTTACGTCATCCTTTATAAACGTAAAGCTTCGCCTCGACCGCTAAAACGTGAGATTTGATCAAACCGTTACGCCACGCCTCACGGTATTTATAACATTGTCTATACTAATGGGTATTGATGGTTTATACGAGTCAGTTGTTTTCTATTTAACTTCCTCATTAACAAAAACACAACTCTTAATAACTCATGAGTCTATATATTTGCGTAAATTCTAATTGTTGAAGAAATATATTAGGTTTAACATGTTTGTTAAACTAAAGTCAACGTACACTTTATTATTTTTTCATATTAAAGTATCAAAACCTGTTTGGGTTTTGAACACGTCTAATTAAAATTATCTCTGGTGTATATACAAAAGATAATATCAAATTTACTCCGAGGTATGTATTAAATATTCACCATAAACTCTTAAACGCTACTTTATTAAAGTGTTATGCTAGAAATGATTTCAAAATAATCATTTTATAATAAAACCAAGCACATAATAACCTAAATATGTTTTTAAAACTACTAATTATATAAAATATTGGTGCAAAGTTGCTTAGATATTCGTGCAACACTAAATACCAAGCACCTTAAATACGTTTTAAAACTACTTAAAATTTCCGTTCTTAAATATCCGTGATACTAAAACTTCTTACACAATTTAAGATAAAAACAAAATGAGAACATTACACTTTTCAACCAATTAAATATAATTTCACTACTAAACTCTCTTTTAATCGTTTGACACAAGAAGAAGAGTATTATTTTGAGATATAAAAATGAAAAGTATAATTTCATGACAGATGGAGTATGGTGTCTTGGTTGGAGATAAATTTTCACAAAAACAAAATACTTGTTGTTTTGGTGTAGGGTGACAAATCGGATGGATCGGACCGATCGATAAAACCGACCGGACCGAACCGAAACCGATACTAAAGGGACCGCGGTCCGGTCTTTATTTTAGATTCGATCTCGGTTCGGTCCCGTCCGGACCATAAACCAAAAAATGTTGGACCGGACCGATAAAGACCGAACCACCACAACGGTCTCGGTCATCTTAATCGATCTCGGTCCGTTTCGAATTTTCTCGGTCTAGTCCGGTTTGCACCCAATGAGCAGCCCAATTGCTTTTAGATTAAGACCTAAGATCAGTTTTTCACTTTTACGAACTAAACCCCAAACAATCAGTATTAAATTATCAATAAATCAACCACTTGATCATCTCCACTACCGGTCCAACAACAAAAATACACCAGCACGCGTGATGGTGGTGTCTTAAGCGACCACGCATGGCAGTGCACCACCACTTGTGGTAAGGATTCAAGCTTGTCCAATCTATATAAACTAGTGTTTTACATGTAAATTCTATGCCAATTATATCATTTTTCATCTGATCATCTCATTAGTAGAAAGAGAGATTAGCTTGTGACAAAGATGGTTGAATAAGGAGGGAGTATGACGAGATGGTGGCAGGTGGACCACTTTCCACTTGTAATTAGGGTTTCTTTTTTGCTTCTTGCTGAAGGACACTTGTGATGAGTATTAGACTATACCTTTTAGATCTATTATTTTGTAAATTCCATTTATGGGTTAGTTAGGTGAATTTCCTTTTTTTTTTCATAAATTAAAAGACTAAAATCATATTCAAAATACTTTTTAGAATCTCTAAAAATAAGGCGTATAGTAGATATTCTTCTAATTTGTGTGTTAGTGAACGAGTATATGATCCTAAGTATCTCGATGACTTTGTTATGGGTAGCATCATATATAGATTTCATACACTTGTGTGGCTGTGTACAATAGTTGAATCGACCTACTGAATACAACAAGGCCTCACTGTAAAGAGAGCTTCTACAAACACTTTCTTATTTTAATTTTGATCACTAGCTAGAATGATTTATAAACACGGTTCAAGTACCAAATCAATGTACAGCAAAATCTAACTGATCAAATAAACTCTTGGTTAGGTGAACGCGGTTGTTGAAGCAAAATCCTGCGTCCCGGCTTTGTCCGGATGCCCAGTCCTTTGCTCTTCTGTCCGGAGGAAAGAGATAAGTCCTTCCTGCACAATGAGCAACACGCGTTAGCCTCGCCTCTAGTATTTTCCGAGACCAAGCTCCAGCGTGAGAATAAGCGGAGGGTAAGGAATAAATGCAGTAATAAATATGAGAGAGTAAGTGTGTGTGTCTTGAATGCAAACATTAAATGTGTTTGTTATTTATACTACCCCAACCCTTGAAACCTGAGTCTAGGCGCGACAGGCCTATGGCCACCTACTCAGTAGGTGTCAGGTCACGTGGTGGTGGAATCCTGTAAAATCTGGGAGGCGATGCTGACAAGGTTATAAGCTTTACCGCTTGGATAATAGCCAATCCGGATAAAAGGATGTACCGCCAGACGTTGGGTCCTCCGGACCAAAGATCGTCCGACACATACATCAACAATGATCGATCTTGAACCTAGCCTAACTATAACAGATGCATCAATTGTGCTAAATGAAACACGAACGACTGAGCTTACATTATTTTCAAAGGCTTTTTCATAAAACGCGATGTCTTTATCTCGTAAAGAAATCAAAATTTGCTAATAACTAAAATGACAATTTGCAGTCTAGTTCCATTGCAGTCTTAACTTTTTTAATTCATTTACATGATTCAACATACTCACTGTTAATAAAATAATTCAAATTTATATGAAAGTAATAAAAAAGGAAATTCAAACCATGAAAATGAAATAATTTGAGTCCGACCAATTCAGTTTGATTGGAAAGTTGTCACATTTCACTTCAATTAGAATCTTAGTACATAGAGTTCCATCTGTAGCTCGAAACAAACCCCACTCAAATTTTTGTATTGGAATATTTTAGATTTAAAAGAACACATGAACATAGTATAAAAGGTCAAAAAATATCTTGAGTTTCCTGGCTGATTGACTATAACTTCTTCAGTTAAGTAAAATAATGAGATCATAATTAGTCGTAGAGACGAAACTAGGATCCAAGATTAAAATTGGCAGGGATACATAATTTTCTAAAAAGCAATGTAATATATATAAAGGATGAACTAGCTATGGCAATTTTGTTAAAATAGTAAGGACATTAACATATTACAACCTCCTAATTATGGCCTTTAGAATTTTTTTTTTTTTTTTTTTTTTTTTTTTTTCTCTAAAAGCAATGGAAATCTCTAATAACACTACAAATTTACATTAAAATGGCGCAAAAAAAGAATCGTGTGAGAATATGCTTGCACTAAACAAAATGTGCTTTAATGTTTGCACACTTTGATATTAGAACCTTGGGGCATAGGTATAAGTGTTGGAGCATAGGAGTCAGTGGCGGAACTTGATCATTTATTTTAGAGGGTTGAATCGAAGATTTGTTTGTAACCTCAACTAAATTACTTCTAAAACCTATAATATTTACACTAGGTTAGTAAAATTTGGTAAGACCGGGACCTTTCCCTACCCCCGAAGAGTTCCACCTCTGATAAAAGTATAGGGGTTCAATTCAAATGGGGTCATTTTCATTATGATTAAAATAGATCATAATGTAACAAATAGAAAGAAAAAAATTAGCTAATATATATCAAATGTTAAGCTCATTTTGATGATATTAACATGAAACTTATAAAATTATACATAAATGAGTTTTTTAATTTTGTATTAAACATCAGTTATAAGTAAAAGTGAAAAGTGTTTATACCAAGAACAATGTTTCGTGTAATAAATAGTAATGCATTAGGCTAATGCTTGTGGTAACCATAAGTTTTGTAGTCATTCACTGCTATCTCAATGACACCTCATCTTTCTCTCTCCAAAACAACATCAAATCACAATTTTCTAATAAGACGACCACAACCACAACCACAACCACAACCAAAAACATACCCCACAAAAATAAATTTAAAAAAAACTATACACATAAGCAAAATGAAAGTTGTGGTTGGGCAGACAACCATAACTTTGAAAAGGTTGGGTGACAACTTGGTCATGCTCGGTTGAGCTAGAGGAGGCAACGCGGTCGCATGTTCGGTTGATTGGGTGTTCACTCTTCCATTAGCATTGGCCTTAGGCTATTCCCAATAGAACAAATCTTGTGTCGATCGTGGGTGACTCGATCGAGTGAAGGATCGATCGTCCTTAATGTGGCGAATCGATCGTCCAATGTTTTCACACAACTTGGTCGCAGTACGATCGAGTATTTCAAACCGTTTTGCAATATCAAAACTAACCGCTTAATGCAACGGTTTAAAAAAAATTACCTTTATAAATACAAAATACAAACACACTTCAATCCACAAATCTATTTATCACAATTCAAACTCAAAATACTTCTCAACACAAGATTTAATATGGCTTGCCGTCTCCCCATTCCGTTGAAGATATGCAAGTGTACGCTCAAAATCAATGCAATAACGACGATGAGGCTCAAAAACGCTATTATAAGCGTCATCGAATTGTTTGACAGGTGAAGGCGGAAAAGCAACATATGAGAGAAAACTACAAGAGTTGCAACGACATTACGCCGAACGAAAAGTCGTGATCGACAAATTTTGAAAGATCGCCCGCAAAGATAGCGAGATTACCGACAAGTTGTGGCGGCGTTCAAAAGATAACGGACAACGTTAGCACCAAAATCAATTGGAGCTATCGGAGAAAGAAAAGATGGTGGCGGTGTGCTAGGACGAGGAAGATTTGGCTCACTTCGGAGGATCACGGCTCGACTCCTCAGTATGACTCGCACGCGGGAAGATTGATTAGTTTTATGATTTATGTATTTCGATCGCTTTTATATTTAATATATTATGTTTTTATTTCAGATCGTTTTATTTATGTGACGCTTTAATTATTAATGAAATTTTATTTTGTGTTAAAAATTTTTTTTTTTTTAAATGAACTTGTCGCCTTCGCCTGCGCTTCACCTAATCTAATCTGAAGGTCATTTGGAGAGAGAAAAGCGACGCATGACAAAAAAAATTGAGGGGATTGCTATGGGGCGCACCTTATATTTGGTGCAATTTGTTTGTTTACTATTTATTTTACTATTTTAGTGTTTAGTTTAGTGATCATATCGGATAGCATTTTGATAACTTTTGCACAATTTTAGTGCAACACAAAATTTATTTAGTGCATGCCATGCTTCAAAAGACCACTTCATTTCATCTAGTATTGGTCGATGCATTGGCGGAACACTGTAGAATATTATAGGTTTTAGGGTAATTTTTCATCTAGAATAAATTCGGCCCAAAAAAAATTCAAGGTCGATGGACACACAACCTAAAGTTAATTAGGTATTAATAGTGTGGAGTGTGGACTATATATGGAGGTAATAGTATAGTATTTGTTAATGGGTATACGAGCTAAAGTGATTATATTCTGAAAGTAGTGTTACATGTTCTTCCTCCTCCACCTTTTTACAGGCTTTATCAGTATTGAGAATTGCAGCAAACAATAAAATTAATTTAGAGATATTGTATGTGGGTTTGTCTTGAAATTTGTGTTCTTTTCATTCCTATTGGCTCTCGATTTATTTTATATATCTATTTGTAGGCCCACTAACAAAGACCTGTCTTGGTATTTGTATACCCTGTAGCCATATCTCTATCACTTCTTTTGTTTGTTTTGGAATAACAGATAACCATTCTCTTGTTCTTAACTCTTCTATATACAAAATGGTTTTTATATTATGCCCTAGGGCAGATGTTAAAGAGTGAAAAAGACATAAAAGATATGACGATCCACAAAAATAAATATTTTATATGCATTGTGTCTTTTTCGTAGATCCCCATATACTTTTATATATTTTTTCACTTTCATCGTCTTGCAGGGCACATAATAAAAACCCATACAAAACTATCACTATCGATTGATAAACATCTTGGAAAATGATAAATAGAGCGCTTAAAAGACCTAACGATAAATAATTTATACGAGAATAATGAAATTCATTTACGTTAGAGCTCTTTAAGCTCTTTGGCCAGTTCTACGATCATAGCTTTCTTTTCTATTACATCAGCTTATACTTTTTGAAAATATATCATTGTAAAACTTTTTCTCTTTAACTTCATAGCAATATACACTTCATGATAAAAGAAGTAGAAACTCACCTGTATTACAGTATGATACTTGCTTTCTTTTCTTTCATACTTTTAATAGAACAACAATTTGATTGGTTTGACAATTCATTCCAGTAGCCCCACGTGATTGAGGACCTTTAATAAACTTTTACGTCTATTCTAATTTAATTTATGAGGTGTTTGGTTGCAGGGTATAGGAATCAAACGGGGAGTCTCGGAGATTCATACTAAAGTATGATTTAAACAATCACAAATGCAAACCAATATGGAGTGTTTTTTATTAACCACTTCCGTGGGCTCGGCATATCTTATTATTTCCACCACAAAAATAATTGAATTAGAGCATTTGAATGGACCTTACTAAATGTTAGAGGTGAAAGAAAACCGAAAAACCAAAATCAAATCGAAACCGATAGAAGCAAGAAAGGCGGGCGGCAAGACGGGCTAGAATTAAGACGGTCTTAAAGCACAGTTTAAATAAGCAAGACGAAAGACACGTTATACAAATCGCTAATAAAAGACCAAAATAACGAAATAAATTCTTAAACGTAATATCTTATTTATATTAAAAACTTAAATATATTATATAATAATTTTTTTAAAATGATCGAACGTTCTATAATTGAGAAAAAAATGTGCTCATATTAGTCCATTTAAGTTTTCAATAAATTTATATGTGCTCATTTAAAAAAAGAAGAAATTAAATGTACAAAATTTTTAAAAATTTGCCCATTTAACCCATATTTTTGCTTTTGGGCACATTTTGCCACCTCTAAAAACTGACAAAAACCGAACCGAAATAACCGGCCGAAACTAAAGATGGATCAGGTTTTACTTTTCAAAAACCGAAAAATTCGATTCGGTTTCGGTTTTTATCCAAAACCGAACAATAAAACCAAATCGAACCGATTTTATTATATAACTAATATAATAAAAATAAATAACTAAATAAATCAAATTTATAAATTCATATTCTTTTGTGGATGAATTATAATATATTTATCTTAACGCTTATATGCGTGTTTGTCGTATGCGTGTGTTTACTTGACAATATATCAATACATATATGACAATGATCATACTATGTGTATATTCATTTGCATGTGTGTACATCATCTATATGTGTGTAATTATAAAATATACAATAAACATTATTAGGCTTATATTAAAAGAAAAGAATAACTAATTTTCGATGTAAAACAAGTTTGCTGGTATAAATTGTTTACACTCAAATGTAAACGGTTATAAACAGAAATAACCGAAAAACCGAAACAAAACCGATAATAAACCGAACCGCCAAAAACCGAACGGTTTCGGTTTTAGTTTTATAAAAACCGAATATTTCGGTTCGGTTTCGGTTTTAGCCAAACACCGAACTATGCTCACCCCTACTAAATGTGATACCGATACCGAATTTTTTTTACCAAACAACAATAATGGAATTGATATCCCAATCTCATACACCCCTCTAGTTAAAACCATATTTTTAATGATTCCGGATAGCATATCAAACGCACCTGTACGTCTATGACTTTCAAAACCTAAGGAACAAAGCTAGAGTTATTAGTATGAAAAAGGAAGTTGATGAATGGATGTTAATGAATGCACAAATATAATAAGTTTTAAAAGGTTGGTTTAGTTCAAAACAAAACGCAAAATCAATATGAGTCAATGACGGGTAGATATGATGTGCGTATAATTTAGGTTGAGTAAAATAAAATAAAAAAACATCTTAAACATGCAAAGTTTAATAGGAAATGAGAAAAACTCTATAAAGTGACGATCTATATTTGTGTGGTGTATGGTTAAAAGGAAACAGGAACGATTGGCCAATTTGATGGTTTTAAAATTGTTTTTGGTTTAAATTTTTGGTTTTGGTTGAATCTTACAAAGAATAACAATGTTTTTCAACCAGGCCACCAGGGTATTAATAAAACAATAATCTTTCAAAAGAAATAAAATAAATAAAAAATAACATTAATTGCTTTCATGTGTTTAAGACATGAATATATGACACATTCCTAGAAACCGAAAAACAAACCGAAAAAAACCGACAACCGAAAAACCAAATCGACACAAAACCGAAACCGAATGGTTTTTGTTATTTTTGGGTCGGTTTCGGTTTTATACACTCAAATATTCAAAGCGGCCAATTTGATGGTTTTAAAATTGCTTTTGGTTTAAATTTTTGGTTTTGTTGAATAATAAATGATAACCGCAGGGTATTAATAAAACAATAACGAAATAAAATAAATAAAAAATAAAAATAACCAGATCAGTAATTGATTTAACATGAGTACATGACAATACTTGAAATTAGAGTATTGTAAAATCATTAGCCTATACTTATATGACTTTGATTATTTGATACTTGATTTGATCATATACGACACCTCCTAACTCACACATAACCTAATAAAATAGAAATACAAAACACAAAAAGACGTACCAAGCTCTCGAAGCGAGAGTTGCATTGTGAGATGGCACTAAGGCTAACATCCATACGTACCAAGTCTCGAAATTGTTGAGATGTATGCTCTGTATGTGGGGCAGCCCATGTGTGCCTATATTCGCCAACAAAGTGACACTACTGTTGTGTTGATAAGATTTTATTTTCCAGCGACTTGACTTGTATACGGAATATATTTTTATTTGTATTTAATTGTCTCATTGTGATTTTATATCAAATAGCCAATATATATAGTTTTGAGTTTTATGTAACTGATTTACAAAGATCACACCACCATGCACGTTTTATCGTGACAGAGGCGAGTTTTGGTAGGATTATTTGTCAAACATTGAACGACCGGGAGCAAGGAGGATGGAAAAACAACCTGCTTACAAGATTTAAGGAAACAACGTCATTTCGAAAACAAAAAAGTATTTTGTGTGGATCGCATTATGGTTCAATGGGTGTCTCTCACTTTGATCGAAGAGAAGGAAACCAAGTTTTGTGAGAATGGTGTTATTGTTTGAATGGCGTTATGGCAATGTACAATTTTATGGTCGACCAAGTTTTGTACGAGCTGAGGGTGTCCCTGATAATAGGTTAACTAGTTACGTTTTTTTGGATTGATTGTGTTTTACACTTATAGACTTCTTGAAGAAACTGAAAAGGCGATTGTTCATGTTAAACGGGTGTTAACCTTTTTTTTTTTTTTTTTTTTTTTTAGGGACCCTCTCTCATAACGTTTAAAACGTGGCGATGTATTATATGTATATGTATTAGGGACCCTATGTATTATGTTTAACTTAATGTTTAAGTTCGCCTACGCCATTTTTTTTTTTTTTTTTTCCAAACATTTTAAACGTGGCGATCTAGTATGTATTATGTATTACATATTACGGAGTACTATTAAGTCTATTATTCTCAAGTAAATGGTAGTGAGTGTTATGAATGCAACTATGCAAGTGCATGCATGATAATATATTAGCAGGATATTTGTGTGTTGCATGGTGGGATTTTGTAAATAAATTTTTATGAGTAATGTATATGATTATATGTTTTATGTGACAAAAGATGATAATATTATAGAGTTAAGAGGTACTTGTCCATTGTTTTTTATGATAAGAATCATAACAGTGAGCATTTAGTGAAAAGAAAACATAACTATGAGAAAGGGGCATATACGACCAATGTTTTGAAAACCGAACCGTTTGGAAAACTAGCTAATTATCTCCGACAAATAATAATATAAAGATATATTAAACTAACAGTTTTAGTTGGAAGTGAAATTTGGGGCCCAAATATGTAACAGGTGTACATTTTGGCGCGCCCAAAGATTTGGCGCTCAGACAAGATTCGCTATCGACACTCTTATATGCGCTCTACGAGCCACATATAATAGTTTAAGCATGTAATATATATGCAGGATGAATATGACATGAAAATTCAAGTGAATCATTAAAAATGTATGCAAATGACATTATAAAGCAAAGAATCACATTGATCCATCTTAGAAAGCAATATTAATAAACCTTTTTTGCCAAAAGAAATTAAAAAAATGAAAATAAAAACAACCATTGGTAACATAGTGTTATACCAAAAACTAATCTTTTCATCTTCAGAGTCGCTACTAAGTTCATCATCAGTCCCTCATAGTTTTATACCCAGAAACACAAACAATACCCATTACCTTTTCTAGCACGACTTCACCTGTGTGATAATTTAATCTATAGCATGAAGAATCTAGCACATATTATGAGATTTTATTTACAGTTTTTTTTTAAGACACGTTATGTAAGTTATGTTTTTATGTAATTCTGGATAGGTTTAAGGAACTAATAAGGGCCTAAGGCTATAAGCCTATAAGTCTATAACCCTTGTTCTGGACTTGTGAATCTATTCGTTGGGCTAATGCCCCAATGTTAGATTAAACTTTATCAGTTGTGTTTTTTAGTCCCTTTGTAGAAGTTGGGTCAATTTATGAGTCTACTATTCATATACATCTGTTTTCCTATCGATCGTATTCTTCGTGATGCTGCGTACGAGTAGTTTCTAGCGTTACTTGTATCTATCTAGATCATCGTAGCTCATGATCGTAGTGTGTAATGGTTTAGTTTTGTGCCTTGTATTTGTCCTTTGAGCGACGTATGGATGCAAGCCACGAGGATGGGATGGTCGCCCATTCCAACCCGCCTTGCTGCCATTTCTATTCCATCCCGCCTTGTTATTTTATACACACTTTACGGTTCAAATAAAAATAAAATTGTACATTCATTTTTCTTAGGGTGTGTTTGTTTTTTAAAAGGGCCTTACTACCTCTTATTCTCTTACTCTTACCAAGTAGAGGAGGCAGACGTTTTCTTTTTTTTTTTCTTTTCGAGAAGCACCCGTTAGACATATAACATCTTACTCAAGAAGAGGTGGGACTGTCTTAACGCCTTACTGCTTTTGTAAACTTTATATAATATATTTGATTGTTTATTAACTATGTTATATTTATGATAAAAATCTTGTTTCATATTTACATAAGCTTCTTATTATCGCATCAGTTGGTTTAATAAACAAATCAAAAACGAAAGACTTAAAATCATTCGGACAATTATACAAAACCAAACAACATTATTTCGCTCAGATTAGACTTTCTACCACCTCTTACTAAGTAAGATGCAGTAGTCGATCGCACCCAAAACATCTTAACGAAACAAACACACCCTTAGTCATAGTTCCGCCACTGCTTGAATAATATGACTTTCTAGTCAAACAAATTCGCCATAATCATTAAGAAGACAAAGAGGATAAGACCATATATAGTTTTGCATAATATCCATGGACACCTTCATACACATCATATTTATAACTTTTATTAAAGGTTCTACAAATGTAATGACGTTTTTGCTGTTTAAAACGAATACTGTATTAAAGTTGTTTGCGTATCGTGTTGAGTTTTGGGGTTGAGTGGTTGTCTGAATCAAACTTCCAATTGTTTGACGTAACATCGGATTAATTAAATGTGCTCAAGAATATTATTGTCCAGTCTCGTCACTTTCTACTTTTCAACCGTACTATAATTAAAACGAGGTTGGCAAGCTTGTTTTTACTTTTCAATAGGAAAATATGATATGAACATACAAAAGTTTTTATCTCATCGTTTTTTTTAAAGCTAGGCAAGTTTCCGTACATATTTACGAGAGCTTTTAACAAAAATATATAGTTGCGATAAAAGGTTAAGTGTTTCGTGCAACGTTTATTTTGAGTATATAGCGACAAATAATGTTCTAAAATTAAAACACCTCACGATTCTCATCGTTGTTAGAAGCTTCTTCAACAATGATATCAGCCTTAACTGGGTCATTAATTTTATATTTAACAAAACGACCATTAAAAAGTTGTAAAGTATTAAGCTTTAAAATCAAACTTTTAAAGAGAATTGTTTTGCACATATTGATTTTGATTAGACACTTCAACTCATGCATTAAATACCCGTACATATTGATATCATACTTAAACCGCTTGTAGTGTGCAAATAAAAGTTATAGTGTAGAATCATCTTTTTCAAAAAGTTTGTTGATCTCTTTTTTCGTTAAACGGCAAGATGAATAAAAAACTAACAAGACGCTAAACAATTACAAAGGAAAAGTAACCCTGCATTCCAACTACTATGGTTACCGCTCTATTTAAAAAAAAATAATAATAAATAAAACGAATATTATAAAAACGTTACTTTGCCTCATAACTTGAGAGCGGAAAGTCGCGCAATTACAATAGCGCCAAATCATCCACAAGGTAGCTCAAATAATACCATACGTGCAATCTTTACGAGACTTTGAAGTATGCCAATTCTCAAGCCAACAGATCCACTTAATTTGAACCAAATCAAAGATCACAACATCACACCAAACACAAATTTTGGTCCATATATTTACAAATACATTACACGAATAAAAGAGATGATCATTGGATTCCATAGAGCAATCACATATCGGGCATAGTATGGAGTTCATTCCAAACCACGCCTATAGATTCACCCTACGAGGTAATCTATCCAAATGAAGACGCCGCATAAAAACATTTACCTTCTCGGCAAAGCAATAGACCATCTTGTAGATGTAGGCAATGTTGAAAGCAATTGAGCATCAATATACCTCCTTGTGACACCCACGGAAACAACCCACTTATATCTAAACTCCAAATGCAAGTAACCGAACCTAAACCGAGATCTACTAAGCCAATTTCTTCCAACAACAAAGCTAACGATAATGTATGACGAGCTCCAAATGACATCTCACACCAGTCCCATGACCATACTCCATTTGAAAGTTTATCTTGGATTACACATTCTTCATTACGATCTATTCTCGAATAATCATTGAAACGAACTCAAGCGTAGCCCATTACCTTGCCAATTATCTTTCCAAAATAATGTTGATGATTCACTGCCCAATTTAAAATGAAGCGTTTCCTTTAGTATAATTCCGCTAGAGTGCAAATAATTAACAGTCCCAACAATCTTGGCCCAAACTCCTGCGTTTTACACCCCACCTCATCCAAACTGACATTATTACCATAGATCGCTTTGATTAATCTAACTCATAAATAACCTAGGTTGTTGACCAACCTCCAACGCCACTTTGTAAGAAGAGCAAGGTTTAAAGCTTTTAAACTACCCATTCCTAACCCACCTTTATCCAACGAGGTCATGACAGTATCCTATTTCACCCAAACAAGCTTTCTTTTATGAGCGTCACCACCCAAAAACTTGACTCTAAGGCTTGATGACTTGATGGTTGTTAAAAACATTAATGGTAAAAGTAAATATATTTATGAAATTGTTGCAATATAAAGGGGAAATATAAATATGGTCATTTATATAAAAAGTATTTTAAAGACAAAGGGTATATTAGTCCTTTTTTAGTTTACATTTTGAAACTTTTAAATCAAATAAATCTTCTCTTTGTATGTGGTATAGATTACTATCGTTTTCGTTAAGTAGTCAACAAATATTTACATAAAACATGCTTATATACTATGTAAAAAAGTTTGTTGACTACCTAAAAAAGCGATAATAAATTTACAAAAGAAGATTAACTTAGGTAGTTTGTTCGTAATGGTTTGAGATATATATACCATCTATTAGTTATAACTTATAAGTCTTGAAGTCTTCACTTATTAATCAAAGCTTGTTCATGTATAAAGGCAAAAACCTATTTGGGGTTTGAATTTAAGATTGCAAATATAGATATATTTATTTTGGCTGAATTAATTAATTTTGTTTTGTGTGTTAAACAAATCAATGAAAACAAAACAGAATTGACTGGGAATGTGTTTTCCTATCAAGATTTGTCAAGATTAGTATTATTAACAACCACTAACTAATTTCTATTCTTATCCATCTACAAACTCCATTATTCAGTATCACTAATCCAGACACTTTGCTTTCATTGTTATAACCTAAAATATCAAAAAGAAAGAAACACAAGGCCATCTTTAATTAACTAAAGAAATGATTGTTACATGACTTTTTTATAGTAACCACTCGATAAGAAATGCATTGAACTACAGCCTTTTTTCGTTAAAGTACAAATAAATAAAACTGTGTTTGCTTACCAATCGACCAAAAGTATTAAAATACAAGATTTAGATTCAAAAACGTTGGGTTGTTTATAGATACCTCTTCATAATAGTTCTCAAACTTAGCGTTGTAAACGTGTCAAACATTCAATGAAAGATTTGTTTACGTTTATTTATTTTTCAAGTGAACGAACATAATATAGATTTAATTAATAAGGAGAGTGACCGAACAAAGGTTCCCATGCGTTCATGTTTACTCGTTAAGTAATATACCTATGTGCATTCGATTTTTATATATGCGGTAGGGTTTATAGTACACTTAACCAGTCATAGGGGTTAGTATTTGATACTAATCCGACCAGAAAAATATATTTCTTAAAAGTTTTCGTGTGGCATGTGTGGAAGAAAGGCTGGATGATTTTAATCTTTTGGATGTTATTAGCTTGGCCGATCCAAATTGTGCAAGAAAGCTGATAAAGTTTTCCTAGTGGCCTGTCGTAGCTCGTAACTAAGTAGTTATGTGGCTTATATTAAGTGTGATGTAATTAGGCGCAATATCTATACAAATTGGGTTATGAAACTTATTTTAACTATGAATGTTCTCTCATTTCTGTTTGTATAGTAGTTCTATTTTCTGATATTTTGACACCTGAATTTTTTCGATATAGTTTTAATTTTAAAAACATCGATTTTTCTCAAACGATCTGTTACCATCGAAACGTTTTTACCTTATTTAGCTAAGATCTTAAACTCTATTATATTACGATTAAAAAATCACAGATCCGATCATACTTGTCTGGCTCCGTCCCTATAGACAGAAACAAGTTGTTATTTCTTTATCTGTTCGTGTTCATTTATTTGTTTGTTCATCTGTACTTACATAATGAAGACAAACAACAAAAGAACATGTTTTTTATAAAAAATAATCGTATTCAAAGTCACAGTTTTGTTACACCTTTCATTTCGGTTTAATGTGTGTCCTTATGTAAAAACACACACGTCAATGACTATCAAAACAGGCACACGTCAATGAGTATCAAAAGAATGCGAACCAACCAAGTTTGCATTTATTTATAGTGCACCCATCAATCAATTTCTGAATTTCACCATGGAGTTTGTTTTCATGTAAGTCTTTATCAAACTCATTATCTCTATCAGCATCACATAATTATTTAATACATCATCACACACATCATTTTTTCAGGTTATATAGTCGCCACCAATTTATCACACACACACTTACAAACTAAAAAAATAATAATAAAAAATCACACTTTTTTTTTTTAAATGCGTTAGGCGGTGCAGACTATTAAAGTCAAAAAATCCCATTATCACGCGTGATGGTGAGTCTTACTATAAGAGACGACGTGATGACGCAGATGGAGGTGATGACCAACAAGACCACCATCCATAGCGCCTTGGCCTAATGCTAGAGACTCGAACCCTCCACTACAAACAAATACAAACAAAATTATAAACTAATCAAGTCACAACTGACAACAAACTCACAACTGAGATGGCTTATCCTTTCTTTTCTATACACAATAATCATCTTTTCATGGTACTTGAATATGTTGGGTTGTGGAGACTGATCTAGGCTCCGAGCAGAAGCTCAAGAAGGCTTTGAGATATAAGCTCCGAAAGCTAGGCTCCGAAAGGCTCCATCCACGCTGGAGAGAACTGCAACATGGGCTTGGCCCATATGTAATTAGTCCGGGCTTTAAGTTGTAACCTAGGGGAGAAAGTTAGGTCTAAGGTTTTTCACATCTATAAATACCCTTCATATGTAACTGTAAACTTATGGTGATGGTGGTACTCGTACTTTTGTGTTTGGGTTAGTACCATGTACAGTTTGGCACAGAGCCTGTGCAGATTAGCACAAAGTTTAATAATATTCTCTATTAAATTCTTGTGTCGTATTGTTTTTGTGTTCCTTATGATTTTTTGAGCTTCTGATTATGCTTTGTTTATTGTACGATGGTGGTTACACGAGGTGCTCGTGTGTTTGACCGCATGCTTACATGGTTGTCTTGTTTGGGCTCACATTCCTAACAAGTGATATCTTAGAAGACTCACAACAATAACACCATAACACCAATAACACTGCTCACGCCGCCACATCGCCTTTTACCATTTAACATTAACATCCTCAAAAACACCCACAACAATAACATCCCAATAACACCATAACACCACTAATATTTCATATTTTCAATTTCAACCCTAAACTAAATCAAACACTTCATTTTTAAACTAAAACAAACATTTCATTAAAACTTAAAACATATTACAACACGAGACTAAAAAAATACAACGAAAAAAAAAAAAAAATACAACGAAAAAAAAAAAAAAAAAAAAAAAAAAAAAACCGCAATTAAAAAACATAAGAAATACTTATTCATCCTCGCCGCCTTCATTGTTGTTGTCCACGTATGCTCAAGATTCTTCGCCAAACACGCCCATAAGGTCCCGCTGGAGTTGGGTATCGTTTGTTTGTCGTGTATTTCTTTTCGCTTTACGACCGTGCGATCACATCTTTCAACCCATCTGTTCTCAAATTTGTTGACGGATCCACCCACGATTCGTTATAGTCACGTAAAGCAAATTTTGATCTTTTATAATCATGTTATGTATAATAATGCAACAATACATGATTCTACGATCGCGGCAATTTATATCGACGCGACTTGGGTTGTCAGTAGATACCCCAACTACCAAGAACACCAAAAGCACGCTCAACATCTTTTCGGCACTTTCGTCTCCTTTAAAGCACGATGTTTTCATCGCTTGTTGCGTGAAGGATTTGACGAAAGTTGTCCATCGTGGATAAATTCCATCACCAAGTAATACCACTGCTCATACCTAGTTCCGTTAACCATATAAGGTGCTTTTGGGCATTGTCACCTAGAAGGTCGTCGAATAACGAGAGTTATCTAAAACATTGACATCGTTATTTGCCTCGCCATCCCAAAAATACATGCCGATCCATAAATCTTGAGTAAGAATAACTTCAAGATAATTGTTGGGTATTTTTTATCACCCCAAGCAAAATGCCTCTCAAGCCAACTGGACAATTTTTCCATTCCCACAAGATACAAATAACGCTACCAAGCATTCCTGAAACCATGTTTTTCTTCATGATGTTGATAAATTTTTGAATGTCACCACGTTGGTTTTCTTAAATATCTCAAGATAAACAAATCAATAATGCATTTGTTAAAATTATCAAGGCAGACCTTTGAAGTACTCTCACCCATTTGCAAGTATTCATCAAACGATCGTGTGTGGTGCCGACGCCAATTGGCATATATGGACGACGACACTTCATTAGAAAGACTTATACTCATTCAATTCGCATAACAATCGGTGTTTGCTAAAAAGGTAAAATGATTTGAATATTATCTAAGTATAAGATTCAATACCTTCAACTATTTGCGTGAATAGTTTCCTACTCATCTGAAATCTTCTACGAAAATCCGGTTTGAATACTTACAACCTTGACGAATAATCGTCATGCAGACGTTTCGCAGTTTCACGCTCACGATATACGTAGCACGCGAACGACTAGGATGTTGAGATTCAATACCTTTCGTTGCTCCAATTGAAGGTGATCAGACGCTACCGCCATAAATCGGAAGTCCTCTTGGTCATCAACGCTCAACCAAGACAAGAATATCACCACTGATTTGGATCCATCGACGAATTTAATTTTGAAATATGAAAGTGTAAAGAGGAAGTATATAAAGTTTGAATGGAAGTGTGAAAAAATAGTTTTAGTTGGGATTTATAGCCAGTAAAAACGTTGATTTTTTTTTTTTTTAAACCACCAAGGGGTTTTTGTAAATTTTTCAATTTCTAACGGATACTAGACGTTGAGGACTAGTTGTGTAAGTTTTTCATTTTTTTTTTTCCCGCCTTAATCGCAAGCATGATCCAACGCAAGACAAAATAACGCCGCTGATAATTCATGCCCAACGGTATAACGCGTTATGGCGTTAAAAGTTCTATAACGGCGTTATCCTGCTATCACGGAGAGTGCTCTTAGTCGGAGGTTATCGGAGCTTGCGTAAGGGTTGTGTTAGGATAGGTTTCCTCAACAGAATACTCAGAATATATATACATATTTATACTCTATAAAACACCCAAGAATCAAGTGGGCTCTTAGGAATAATTGTACTAATAATAATACCAAGATACAATTATACCCCTCTCACCCACCCAATATACACTCCTTTGACCAATCTCTATACACACTTGCACGCATAGTTTTTATTTGGGACCTTTTTGCCCCTTGTGAAAGCAAAAGCCAAAGAGAGTGGGGGTGAGTGGACACCACATTACTTGTAGTTTAGAAAGCCAGAGACAAATTTCACCAACATCAATCCATCACTATTAACGTTACTTTTTCTTCTTTGTTTTGATAGTTGAGTGTGTCCTATCCAGTAAATTCCAAACTTCTTTTCTATACTTTATGTCCACCAAGCCCTGCATTTTATAATATGAACTTTCATTACCAAAAGACCCAATTTTTAAGTTCAAAAGCAGTAGTAAAGCCATGTATGTAGGAACATGTAGTAAGTTGGTTTGTTTCCATATACTATACACTTGAAAGTACCTAGACACCCTTTAATCACTTAGCATGTCACCTACCCATATATACAATGTCCAACAAGAAGATGGTGAATTATTAAAGGACCTACACTGAAATCTTTTATAAACCCCTCATCCCCACCGCCAGAACAGGCTTATGCCCCTGGTTGTCGGTTTAACAAAGAATTGATATGTCAACAAGGGTATTTTTGTCTTTTGTTCTCATTCCGGAGTACGGACAAGCCCTCCAGGTATCACCATCCCTTTAATACAATTATACCACTACAATGAATTGACTACACATAAGCTCCACCTCACAAAACACTTTTCAATATTACACAAGCAAACCAAAATGCCCTTGTAAGTGTCGGTAGGCATACCGACTGTGGAAGAGCAAACTCAAGCTAGTATATACATTTATATGACAGATCAATATTTAATCAGCACACATTTACTTCTTGACTTGTATGGTAAAAAAAATATATACCTTTAACAGAACTTGTTAGATTATGTACTTGTCGGGGAGGCTTGCTTAAGAACAACAGTGGGAGCGATCCTGCAACTCCTCCTCTGATGTTCTAACACAAGTTCTCCTGCAAACCAGTCAAGTTTCTCACGATTGGTTTGTTCTGTGATTTTTTTGCCTCCAAATAACACAGATTCGACGTTCTTCTGTTTAAGCATCTCATCAGCCATTGCAGTCAGCATTTTTACGTTGCTGGGACTGGGGTCCGAGTCAACATTGATCCCACAACGACCCATGGTGGATCCATTTGCCTATCAAGGGTAAAATAACAAGTACTTAGTCGCGAAATCTAAAAGAAAATAACACAATAAATGAAAAGCATGGGACAAAAGACCAAAGGAGATCACGAATCATGAAATCGCTAATCAATTAAAGTGGCCTACATGTTTATCAAATACATCAACTTTCTTGATTAATATATAATGCCTTCGCACACTCAATCATTGTTCTATTGTTCTAACTCTTAAGAAGGTGACCTACATGTTTATCAAAAACAATCTCACTTTTCCCTTGCAAGCCCATAAGTTCGTTTCAATATATTTTCATTTCAACATCATCAAACTGTTGACATTTTATCTGGCAGCATGAACATGGTGTTTGGTGAATTAATAACCACTCAAAACTATAAACATATATAGAGTAGTCAACACACTAATAATTAGACTTCAGATCAACTATAACAATATAGAAGATTTAATAGTAGATCAGCTAAAAAAACTTATAAGCACTCAATGTTCATACTCACAACTGACAAGCATAGGATACATCATCTATACGGAGATACATGAATCGAACTTGAAACATCTCATAAAGCAATAGCTTTTATACTATTTTGTAATACTCACAAAGTAGCAATACTATTAAATAACCTTTATATAACTACAATCAAGTTAGCAGTTGCTAGACTATAGAAAGTTTCACAACAGAAGTGGAACCAAATGTCATATTGCTTTTTGTTTGTTAATTACCCTTAAACATTAAAAAGAACAAGTCATATTCGAGTCCCTCTCTACCATCAATATTGTCATCTTCAACTCTAAACCGGCAGACCAAGATATGGCAAAAAAACAGTAGAAATAGGCAAAAGCAAAGGTATTGATTAAAAGTTTTCAAAAATGAAATGACTATTGTATAGGAAACTATTGATGAACATAAGAAAAGGAAAAGAGGACCATGTATATATAGGACCAAAAGGCAGCAAAGAGGATATACTAATAATCATGCAAGTTATCATATGTGCATTACAAATATGGCAAGCCCCTAAAAACAAGTAAAATAAAGTCATAGAATGATTTTTGTAATAATCACCAATTCACCATGGACCATAGTGTTCAACACTAGTTTTCTTTACACTATGGGGTGTTTAGGATTGCTTATATTTTCTGCTTATGCTTGTAAAAAAACCACTTTAAAGTAAGCATTTCATTAAGTTGACTACTTTATTATCGCCATCTCAAATAAGCAGCGTTAACTTCAAATAAGCGAAAGTAGTTTGGATCACAAACACTACAAACTACGGAGTACTTATCTACTTGAAACTAAGCTAGATAAGCATATATCGGCTTTAAAATGAGCATATAAGCATGTATCTGCCTAAATATATGCAGAGCAGTTAGCTAAATTTAATTTAACCCGTCCGTAACAAGATGCAAGTATATTTTATCAAACAGTAGCATAAACTTCCAAAGCTTAATACCTGAATACGAACGTAGTTACTACCACGACTCTCCCCAAACGCCATAGCAACAGCATGATCCACCATATCAGCCGAGGCATCACCCGCAGCTCTCGCCATAGTCCCACACCACTCGCCACCTTTCCCATAACCATACCCCTCTTCCAAAAGCTGGCCACCTCCAAGCGAAAGCACGAAAACATCCTCAACCCCCCTAACAAAAGGAAACTCCTGCTTATTATGCAACACGTGCGTAATAGCAGCAGCTGTTGGATTACTCATAGCCACACCACCATCTACTCCAACACAACTCCTTTTACCATCTGCTGACGTCAGCAACACCGGTTCAAACAAACCGGGAGTCGCTGACGTGGCACTACATATCTCACTTATCTCAAAATCAAAGCTCTCGGCTTCCAAAGCGTCGGCTCGCGAAAATAAAACGGAGCCGAGCTTTTCAAGTCGTAGCAAGGGATTAAAATCGGTTTTAAGCTGTCTTTTAAAGTCAACGCCCGCCCGTTGACCGTAAAAATCTCTTTCATCACATTTTCACCTTCAGTAACTTTTTTTAACTGTTTATTTTTAAACAACTTTCTAAACACACCACCAGAATTACTTTTATTTATACTTTTACTTTTATATAACCGTTTTCCTTGTTCTGCTAAAAGCTGCCACGTGTCATCAGCTCTATAAACCGGACGGTTACGACCGTTAGAGCTAAAAAGCATGGCGGCAAACACGCCTCCGATACCAGTACCAGCGGCGACGTCGAAATAGTCGCATATGGCGGCGTTAGGATCACCGGATTTCGTTTTCAAGGCGTTTTCTAAATAAGCTAGAGCTTTTGCGGCGAAGATGTTTTCATGCCGGCGCCGTCGATGGAGAGGACGCAGATTTTGCCGCGTTGATTCTTGACTGATCGAACGGCGTCGTTTTGAAGTTCAGGTGAGACGTGTTTAGGTTTCCAGAGTTCGTTATGGTCGTTGTAACCGAATAAGAATTTGCTCTCGAGGATTGAGAAGATTTCGTAGCTCAGTTTGTTGTTGTTTGGTTGATCATCGTGAAGGAGTTCTAATGAGGACTGGTTTAAATCCATTTGAATAAGTGTAAGTGTGTGTTTTTAGGTGTTTTAGTGTGTGTTTTTGTTTAAGAAAAGATGATGGGTTTAAATATGGAAGACGTGAGAAGGAGAAATGAGGTATTGATTGTAGGGGTTTTGCTTTATAACTCAGCTTTTTAATTTAATTGATGGATGGAAGAGTCAAAAGGCCGGTTATCAAAGTTATTTGGTCGTTTACCATATTTAATGGTGGTACCATGCTACAAGTGGTGGAAAATTATAAATATAAAACTCAATAGAGAGAATGATCGGAGGTTTTAAATTTGCGTGATCTCACCGTTTTGCTAAAGGTATCCACGTCACTAGTTTGTTTGTTTTTTCTTTAGTTTACACTTGCTTTTGAAACTTTAATTAAGACCAATGCTATGGGGTGCGTCGGCCCTCAACGGCTCAACCAGCCAAGCGTCCCCCTAGCCCGACCATAGCCAACCGCGTCCTCTCTTTTCAAATTGCAACTTTCGATTACCTTCCCAACCACAACATTTGACACTCTTCCTTAGCAAAATCCGTTGGTGCTTAGTTAAAAAAAAATAAACTCACTTTCTTCTCTATAAAACCTCACTTAGAGCTTCAGGTGTGGCGATACACCAAAACTCCTCATTTGAAGCCCACGGGGTGTCACATTACTTTAACAAACCTCCCTTTACAACCCTCCCTTATCACAACTAACCTCAACTTACTCATTTAGGTCTCACATACAACTTATTCACACACACAAACCACAATAAATAAATAATAATAAAACTACAAACACCACCCTTGCCGTGCGAGCGAGGAGGTGTGAAATGAGGAGGAATGGCGGGGGTGGGGGGTGCTAAAGAATAAGCGAAGGCCGCTTCACTGAATGGCGAGCTACAACAAGCCCACACCAAGCTCTTATCATCTTATTTTATCATACTTTCTACCAAAATTATGAATTATTCGCTCACATACCATCGACTTAAATCAAAACTTGTGTTGAAAAACTAGATGAAATCAAAACTTGTGTTGAAAAACTAATTGAGTAGGATATCGTTCGTCAACAATCGATTTATCGACTTAGCTCGAAATTTGACAATGCTAAAGATGATCCGAAAAAACATACGAAAAATGCAATGACATTCTTCAAGAAAACCGTGCTTTGATTGACACTTTTAAAAAGAAGAATCTTAGAACGATTACAAGATGCATGACGCTTTGTTTAGAAATGCGCAAAAATACAAGATCAAATCAATATTCAATTTGTTTGGCTACATGTAAAATACAAATAGGACGATTGTGTTTAGTTTTCGTATTGTAATTTGTATTTTTATTTACATGAATGAATATTTAGTTTGTTTGATTTCGTACATGTACATCTACCGCAACGGATACTTTTCCCCATATAAATACCTCTTACCCTCATTCTTTTTAAACACAATTCTTTTAAACTCTCCTTATAAATAACCTTACCCTTGTTCTTTTAAACACAAATTCTTTCTACCACAACTTCTTATGGATTGTTCGCCCACATACCGTCGAGAAATCAAAGTCAAGTAATGAAACAAAGTTATGAAGATAAAATTGTATGCAAGTGATTGTCGACATAACTTAACTATTCAAAAAGCGTCCAACAAGAATGCACAAATATTCCACAAGAAAACGTGCTTTGCTCGAGACTTTTTACAAGAAGAATGACGGAAGATTACGATATTGAACATGATATTTGACGGATGGTGGAAAAATATAAGATCAAATCGTGCTAAAATAGTTTGGATGCATAAAAAACAAATAGGACGATTGTGTTTATTTTCGTAATGTTTTTTAGTTTTCGTATTGTTTTTATATTTCATATGTTTATGTTTTTAATTATCTATGTAACGCTTTTAATTTATAAATAAAAGTTTTAGGTTTTAATTTAAAAAGAAAAAATAGTTATGGTCGCCATCATGGTCACCATTAGCAAATTGTGGTCGATGTGTAGTATTTGAGAGAAAGTCGAATCATGCGACAAAAGCGACCTTTAAAATTGTGATCGCTATTAGAGCAAGGTGTGGCTCACGCCTCTTTCGCCGTCGATGCGGCCGCCGCCGCCCGCCACCGCGACCCCCAAAACTCGCCATGAGCTCCTCATTTAGAAACTCCTCGCTCGCACGGCGAGGAGTTGTCGACATTGTGGGGCCCATATTCTATTGAACGTTTTTAATTTCAAGTTCTTCCTATTTTTTGGCTTGGTAATATTTTACTTGTAAATAGGGGTGGAAACGAAATGAGCCGCTCGTGAAAAGCTCGAGATCGGATCGGTAAAAGGCTCGAACGAGCCGAGCCTAAACGAGCTCGAGCCCGAGTTCGAGCCTAAATTTGGGCTCGCTTAATAATCGAGCTCAAGCCCGAGCCTTATATATAAAGCTCGATTAGGCTCATGAGGCTAAACGAGCCATAAAAATATATTTGTATATATATTTTCTATAACGACACGAGCTTAAAAATAAACGAGCGAGCCTAGTGTGATTAACGAGCTTCGAGCTTTATTTAATTCAACATATTATATGAGTTAGTCGAGCTCGAGCTTTTAAAAATTTTCACGAGCCGAGCTCGAGCTCAAAATACGAGGCTCAAACGAGCTCGAGCTTTAGATATAGAACGAGCCGAGCTCGAGCTCGACAGCTCGGGCCCGGCTTCATTGCTTTCACCCCTACTTGTAAATAACTTGTAAAATAAAAGAAATGAAAAATACAAACTTGAAATGGAAATACATTAAACATTAAACTTGAAATACGGATTACATGCTACACACAAACTACGATACGAAATGAAAATGAAAATACAAATTGCAACGAAAAGTCCGAGTTGTATCCTCATTGAATCCAAGAACTGGATAATAATACTTCCCGTCATAATACTCGCGTTCCTCAATGTTAAACCAGCTCTTCCGGCGGTATTCTTCATCCCTCGCTTTCTGCTCCCTACGAGCAGCTTCCTCACGAGCTTCATTTTCTTCGATTTCTCTACGTACTTGCTCATCCAGTTTCACAAGACAACGTAAATAACCGTTCCAAAGCGGCCTTTTGGAACCAGGTTGTGGAAATGTTTAACAATTAGTCTGACGGTGTCAATCGTACCAAAAATATGATCACGGGTAAATGAGCAAGAATTAACTGTGATTGTCGAAAATTTAACGCAATTTACAAACAATTGCAGGGTACAAGCAACGAAAATGACACCGATCATATTGTGTTATCAAGAAACCATTTTTGAACAACGCTTTGGTGGGAGAAAATTCCTATATGTTAACGTGTGGAGGTTTTGAAACTAGCATGGATGGGAGTTTCACTAATGAAATGTTTAATGTCTTTTATGAGTATTTCCGTATCGTGTTTTTTTCCCGTATCGTTTTTTGTTTTCCGTGCCGTTAGTTATGTTTCGTATGGTTGTTTAATATGATATATTGTATTTTTAATTTTAATGAAATGAATTAGGTTTATTTGGAAATGTGAAAAATAAATAAAGTGTAAGCCATGGGACCCAAACGAGTAAGTTGAGGCGTCATATGTTAAAGGAGGTTTGTTGTTTGGGTTTGTTAAAGTGATGCAAGAGTGGGACCAAAATAAAAAGTTTTTGCCATGCCATGGTAACAAGTACTCTTAATATTAGTGTAACTAATCTGCAGGATTTGAACTCAGCGTCACATTACGCAACTCAAATTAAGTAGAGCCTTCTTTTCTTCAAAGGATTCTCATGACCACTTTAGAATTAATGCACCTACTACAAATTAAACTTGAAACTCCACATTTTATGATGATATAATACTTTTACTACCGAGTCACTAGACTACTCTTATCCGTCATCAGAAAAATACTCACTCACTTTTTACCTCAGCGCCATATCATTTTTATCTCTTAAACTTTTCACTCACACTCCCACTCACCATTTACCCTTATCAATCTCACCCCACTCCCAATTCAAACCATTTTATTTATTTATTAAAAACTAAAACTCTTATTCATAAAATAAAAACGTTACACAAATAATTAAAAATGTATGCGTACAAAATTAAAAACATAAACATTACATTGATAATTAAAAACGTAAACAAAAAATTTTGTGTTACGGGGATTGTTTTGTTGAGACATTTTGGTAGTTAAAATAGTATTGAGAGTAAAGAGTATATAATGTAAAGTTGTGTTTTAAAAATGTTAAAGTTTAAAGGGTATTTATAGGTAAAAAAATTGGTAGTGGTGAAAGATTTTATTTTGTTTTAATTTTTTTTAACTATTTGTTGCATGATATGGCCCACAAATTTCACATTGCCCGAAAAGTGTGCGACTCACCATTGTGAGTCTAATTTGCTTCAGTTCACACATGAATGTGTTTGTGTGTAGTAGGGTCTCTCGTGAACTTGCACACTCACGATGATACTCACGCCTTTGATAAGGGTAGTCTAAGGGGGTGTTTACTTTTCATTTAATTAGTGAGCTCAATCCTTTAATTCATCTTAATTGGGAGGTCCACCTAAATTTCTCTCAATTAAGTGGCTAATATGGTAATATGTCCAAGCCACTTAATGTAGTAAACAAGCCTTAAGCCCACCTAATAATTAAATAAATTACAATTAAATAAATTACAATTAAATAAAATTTTATATTAATAATATAAATAATATTTAATTATTACTTTTAACTTATTTGCATTAATTTAACCTATTAAATGTGAAAATAACAATAATATCCAAGATTTGCTTTTGTTTTATGGATGGCTATGAAAGGTAGTTTAAATACAAGATAGAATTATAGTTTGAATAGTAACAAGGATATGAAATACTCCCTATGTAACAAAATAAATGACTCTCACAAACACTTGTTTTTTTAGTGTGACTTCTCTATAAGTATCTGGGATGAGATGAAAAGGAAAATGGAGGATAATAATATGACATATGTATGGGAAGATGTGATAGATTACTAGGTAAAGAGTCCTTGCAACAACTCTATTGAAAGTGTGCTAAAAAGGATTGTGCTTGCAACCGCATTTTACTACATATGGAAGGAAAGGAATTCAATACTGTTTACACGGGAAATACTGAGATTGTATTGAAGATCATTATGGATAATATTAGACTACAACTACTTTGTCTGATGGTTAAAAAAATCAGCTAAAGTGGATAAAGTGGCAAAAAAATGGATGATAGACATGACTGTGTGCAGAACTGAGCAACATCTGATATAAAAGTCTGTTTTTTATGAATAAATGGGTGTTTGGCATAAGGCAGTTTGAAGAAGCTGATGGCTAATACATTGAGTCTTTCTCCTCCTATCCTTTGTCAATCTACATGGATCTATTTGTGGGGATGTGAGCAGCAAATATTGTTCCATATGTTTGGTACAATGAGATTTGAGCAAGTTAAGTACCCAAAATGTAGTATCCTGCTCGTATGATAGCCTGTTTTACACAAAATGGGCTAGGTCCGTGATCTTATAACAGCTCACTATTAGCATTATCCACATCCGTGGACAAGTAATTATGCTCGCGAGACATCGAGGTTCAAGTTTCGTCGCAAAATGATATGGTTTAACCATTCTCGATTCATCTTTTGGATTGGTTAAGTAGAAGTCCGCTTATCATAAAGTTGGATTGCTATAATTGATCTCACTTCAAAGATGATGGCCTTGTATCTTGAATTACCATGTCTGCTTTCTATGCACTCCTTTTAGTTAAAAACAGTTGGCCTTTGTTAGGTGTTGTTTGGCTATAGGTTGTTGTTTTAGACAATAAACACGGAATCTCCATAGGGTAGGTTTCAAATGAGAAGGAAAATGAGATTGGTGGGTGGTATGCAGTCGGAATAATGAGGATGCAAGATGACCCTACATGGTCGATTCTATATGCCACTGTAGGAGGTTTGGTTGGTCCCCTCAAGGTGTGTGTTCCGAGTGTGTGAAGCCATTTTTCAGAGATGGAAATGTAGCACATCTGGTATAGCCCTTGACTTGGAGGGGTATGGGTTCATAACAATGTCATTCATCTTTCCTACCTTGATCATTGTGGATGTTGGTTGAATGGTCTTGGTGGGAAGGTGTTATGAAAATGTAGTTATATGGTATTGGTGCATTAAAGGTGAATTTGAAGTTGTTTAAGGTCGCTAACCGGAGTTGGTTTACTGCGATCTTCGATTGAACTATTGGTCGATATAGCTTTGTGTATCGAGATAGTATCTTAATGTTTTTGGGATAGCTTTATGTTTTAGAATTGAATTCGGTTTGAATAATGTTTAAGAGTATAGGCATGTTTACTCTTATCTCATTGATGTAAAGTTTATTGTGATTATTAATATAACTTCGCCTTTTGCGAAAAAAAAATAAAAATAAAAAATAAAAAGTCTACATTAGTGCACACATCTCAAATTATAAAAGATAGAGTAAATTACACCGTTCGTCCTTGTGGTTTGCGTTGACCGCAGTGGTTTCGTCCTTCGACCAAAAAGTTGCACCGTTCGTCATTAAGTGTGAACGTTATCGTCGTTTCGTCCTTTGACCAAACGACGTTAAGTTTGATCGTTAAAACCCATCATGCGACTTGCACACGAGGGTAAATTCGTCATTTCAAGACCATAAGGACGAACGGTGCAAGGATTTAACGGTGTAGTTTATGGATAAGACCACACAAACACACATACAAACACAACCATTCTATTGGTGGAAACACTTCATTGAAAATGCTAAAAAAAGAAATTAAATGGTGAAAAATAGCAAATGAAAAGGGAAAATTATGGAAATTTACAGAAAAATCTAAAATAATACTGAGAATCAGGGAAAATTAACAGAATCAACTCTGGATCACAGGAAATATGATTTGGGCACACAACTGATGTAATAAGCACTTGAAAATAAGCCAAAAGCCATAAACAGCTACAAAAAGCTACCACAGGCTAAAGTGAGCTAACACTACTGAATAGGAGCAGATAAGCTCAAGCTAACACTGAAAAGCTCTAGATCAGATTCTAAAAACTAAATGCCAAACTACCGAACCGACTACTTTAAGCCGATATTAAGCTAGCTTAATAAAATCACAAAATAAACTAAAATGACCTAATGAACAACCACCAATCAAAGTGCTAAAATCCAAAATTGCAGCTAAAATGGACCTCGATGATGAAATTAAAATCTAAAACTAAAGGTATTTGGGAAACTAGTGATCGATGCAAGAAGCACTTGAAATAAGCTAAAGGCTATTACTATAATAAGCTACCATAAGCTAAAACTAACCTAAACTAACCTAACTAAGCCTACTGCAACTGATTTCAACCATAAAAGCACAAGCTATAAGCTAAAAGCACAAGATCAGGTTCTTAAAACCAAAAACCAACAGCCCTACAGTGGGTACTTTAAGCACTAATTAAGCTATACTAGAAAATTCCTAAAATTATACTAAAATAGGCATGCTAACCACTACCAACCAAAGAGCTTTAATCCTAAATTTCAGCCTTAAAGGATCTAATATGAGAAAATTAAAATTCTAAAACAAAAGCTTATCAGGACTGAGATGGAACTTGATGCAGTATGACAGCAAAACGGAAAACAAGCAGATATGATGATTAGCAGACTAAGTAGACTATTCTAAAAGCTTATGAACCTGAAGTAAACTACCAGAGAATTAACCTCAATCAACTAACTACGTCTACTAGAGAAGCAACCATAAGCATACAAGCTAAAAATTCATAAGAACTTGAAATTCTACTGATATGGCAATATGAAAACAGAAATGCAAAATGAAAACAGAATTATGACTATTAGATGTGTAACAAAGGTGTATTATGCTAGAAACTAGCTAAACTAGCCTAAATGAAGATGTATGAATCAACACTTACCAATCGATGCGCCTCGAACACTAAATCACAAGCTCATCCAAACATAAATCAATAACTCAAATTAACTCCTAGCTACACTACTAAACAGATTTAAAACATAAATTAACCCACACCGTTAGACAATTAAAAGTAAAATTGATTTTCATTAAGAACTAAAGAGTACAAGGAACAATTTCAAATTACAATCGATAAAACTATCTAATCAAGTCAGAAAATTGACAATAATAAAATGGTAACAATTCTTCTAAGACATGAAAAATTGGACAAGCTTCTTTGTGACTGAAGGAGGGTATAAATAGCAGAGCTGAGGCTTGGGAAGGTTCTGGATGATCAAATTAGAGCCATTGATCTATCATCTTGTCATCTCTTCATTCCTCATATAGGGTTTTTATTATGCTAATTTGACTCATGTCACGAGTTACGAGGGTGGGGGTGGTTTTGGGGCGCGTGATGTAGTAGATCAAAAAGAGGGAGTGGTGGGGAGTCTTTTGGAGTAGGCGGTGAGAGGTGGGTGCCGGCGGTGGAGCGGCGGTGGTGTGTTTTTCGGTCGGCTAGGGTTTTCAGAGAGAGAGAGAAAAGTGGTGAGGATGATGAATGGTTGTGTTTGTATGTGTGTTTGTGTGGTGTTATCCACATAAACTACACCGTCGTCATATGGTCTTGAAACGATGAATTTACCTCATACGCAAGTCACATGATGGGTTTTAACGGTCAAACTTAACGTCGTTTGGTCAAAGGACGAACGACGATAACGCTTCACACTTAAGGATGAACGTGCAACTTTTTGGTTAAAGGACGAAACCTGCGGCCAACGCAAACCACAAGGACGAACGGTGTAATTTACTCTAAAAGATATCTCTATTGGGACTTTTTGTTGTTAGGCTTGTCAATCTCCTCATTACAATCAATAAAATACTCACATGTAAATAATAATTGCTCATGTTTAAGCCGTAAGTTCCTTAATAAATAGGGTGGGTTATCAAAACTAAAAGGTTATTGCAGCTTATCTTAATAAAAAAGCTCTAATAAACGTCACCCAAAAAAAAGGTTAAACTAATTGTTAAATGCTCTAATAAATTCTCATAATACACGTGCATAAATAAAAATTTTAAAGTGAAGAAAACAGTTTGTCTAGAATGTTAGTACTTGTGAAAGAATGGATACGTAAAACTGAAAACGGGTGCAAATGTGCAATGCTTCAGATAATTAGGTACGAGTTTGAAGATTCAATTGCATATGCATTTGAGAAAGTTGTGATCTAACTGAAAACAACCTTGCATCATACGAGTGCAACGCTTCAGGTTTTTAGTACGAGTACGAAGATTGAATTTCATATGTGCACGTGAAAGTCGTGGTCCAACTACTATACTAAAACTTCTACTCATGAGTTGAATAAACCGATAGTGATTTCACATAGATCTGATATAAATGCAAATATATGATTTAACATGTACTATTAAAAAGTATATGATCCTGAATAAACATTTAAAGTATGCAAAACGACTATAGACCAAAACCATATGGTTGCTTGGTTGATCCTATCAACATCTCAACCTCAGTAACATACATTTAAAGGGTTCTTAGATTAATGCTTCCGCTTACTAGGTTATTTGACCGTAAAAAATTAACCAAGAGTTTCTTTTAAGCAAGTTTAAAGGGTCCTTAGATTAATGTTTTCGCTACTAGGTTATTTGACCGTAAAAACTATATTCACCTGGTAAAAAAACCATACAGGTCTAAACTTAGATGAAATACAAGTGTAAACAATTAGGCGTGCAACTTTTTCTATTTCAGAAATATACATTTCATTTAGAGTGGTGTGAAAGAGTTTGAAGATCATGTTTCGAACACGACTACTAAAACTCAAGCACGAAACTCAAGCTTGAACTTTTTCTTTCAGAAATATACATTTCATGATTTCATCTATATCTTATATCTTAGATAGCACAAGAAAAGCATACAAATTCCACACTTTAACATTTTATCATTGCATGAAGAGAATAAAATCCTAGTAGTAAAAAATGGTAGGTGTTTCCAGCATGGTGGGGGCCACAGTTTTAGCCGAGTACGTGTGGAGCTCATCCGATATAACAGAGACAAAATACGGGCACCGACGGCCTACCGTCGGCGGGACAAATAGAGACCCACTAACTTAGTTGAATTTAACGGGCCCCACTTAATCTGTTTTTATTCTGTTCCGTTTGCATATTATCGAATTGGCCAAAATGGCCTAAACACCGTTTACCTTTTTGTTTTCTTTACTTTTCATTCTCTTACACCGTTTTTATTCTGTTCCGTTTAAACATATGTTTGTCACCGAGGCGTTTTGAATCAACTGAAGAACTAACATTTAAAGATATTCTATATAATGCTTGTTTGACAACAAGCAATTAACATTTTTAATTAATCATTTACTAGTAAGTAGTGTTTACACTTAATAATTACAAGATACATCGTGTACCAAACACTTTATCAAAACAAACAACTACTACTTTCTACTACTAGTTGCCGATAACAACTATTACTTCCTCCATCTTGTTATTTTCGCCAAACATACCTTAATAAAACAAACTTTAGTTTCCATAGTTATGTTACTATTTTCTCATAGCAAATGTAGAGGTGGTGAACACTGCAATGTGCAAGTGGGGGCGGCATGGCCACCATTTACATATGCATGAATTTAAGTCCTTAGTTAAGTTTATTATTAAGCAATGTTATGTGATCACAGCTAAAATACAAGATTAAGAAAACATCAAGTGCTGATTGCATGTTTGAGAATGAAAAAATCGACAATTTTTTGTTTTTTATACTAGATTTCGTCAAACGTGCGGACCTCCTAATCGTTATCGCACATGCCTTCAAAATCCATTAAACGACCCTGATCAAATGCATATATGTTCTCTTTTTGAACAAAACTGCACAAATGTTTGACAATGAGCTTTTAATAGCATTTACCGCTTAGAATTGAAATTTTGTTTGACAATGTGTATCTAGTTTCTAGTTTTAGTTTTTCTAAACTCACATCGTATATTTCAAACGTTACTTGAAGAAGCGTTTCACGTTAATATTTAACGCTTACTTATTTTACATTTTATAATCAAAACTCAATGTTATCAACCACATTTATCAAACAAACCATAAATTACTGCTCAACAACAGCAACAATACCCAATCCCGCTTGAGCGAAATGTGAGGGAGATAAGATACTCTATCATTACTCCTCATGATACCGCTAATACCGCTAACTAGCACTACTAATTTTGACAACATACCCTATAATTACATAATGGTTAAACAAGCTACATAAACCTTCATATGCATATCGAGGGACCAAGCTTTGATACTACACACAACTTGAAAAGATATAGTAACAATTTAAGTTAGCAGTTATTATTAGCTTATTCAAAATAAGAAATTACAATATCATCTATTCATAATTGCTGTAAGTACATTCTCAAAGTCTAAAATACACTTCAATTTGTTGTCTTGATTCTATATAGACTTTTGTTTTGACGAACGTCTTGAGATTCATTATACAAAACTGCAAGTGAAGAGCCCGTTTATAAGCCCATCTAGTTGAGCCCAATTTCGCACAATCGCACACCCAGTATACAACTCTAAATCAAACTCGAAATTGTTAGTTACATGGCTAGATGTCCTCTTACTAGGAGCATATTTTGCTCCAGACCTTTCATATATACCGAGTTTAAATGACAAATAAGCATCATCGAAAGGGGTTGCTACAACCTATTGGAACGTGTTTCTCATCACGAGTTTGAAGATTGTAAACGGGTTAACTTTTAAGTCTGACATCATTATTTCGTAATATTGACAAGCGTGTTAAAGCTTCTTAAAATACATCATGTTGAACAAATGCATTGCCAACATTTTCAACTGAATGATCAAGACCATAAGACCATCCATAGTGGCACGCGCCTTGGGTGCCAAGTTGGCAACAGAACACGTCCTCCCATTACACTTTCAATTGAAGGGTTTTTGCAAGGACTTGGTCGATTGCACGACAAGGTCATGTGAGTTCTTGTGTGTGTTTTAATAAATGATTTTGTGGGGTATCTTTGTTGAAATTATATATCACGACAATCAATAATAAATCACAAAACATCAAAGAATACATGCGAAGCGTATAAGAAATATTAATGAATAATTAATTAACATAAACAAGAATATCAGACTTTCTCGATTCTAGCGTAACAAGAATCAAATCCACAAAACTAGAATTGGATGAACCCTAATTAGGGTTTATAGGATTATGTGAATTACCCCTCACCGATTTTGTAATTCAATCCAAGAATACTAACAATAATGTGTTAGACCACTTTCTTGTATACACGCATTATAAACGAATTAAAGCAATGATAGTTTTAATTAAACAAAACAATTTGGTTTGGAAAGTTGATGTGTCGACACCCTTGTGGTGGTGGTCGACCGATTTAAGCAAAACACACACACAAAACAATTTAGGTTTTAGCTTAACGAAGACAAGAGATGCAAAACATGAGACCCATACCAGATATATACTCAACTAAACTTGGAGAACAAGTTGAGTTGGAGATGGGTTGGGTTTCCTCTTGGCCGATCGGTATTGTATCCCCAAAGGATTCCTAACCTTCCCAATTATAATTTGCAATCTAGTCCTTTCCATTACATTTAACTACCGTTAGTCAATTACACTTAATTACTTAACGTCCGCTACATTATTTCGCTTAATTAATAAATAAATATAACTATTACATTTAATTATTAACTTTAATTCTCATACGCAAAGTGTGCAATCCAGGTGGTCTCGAGTTCGATCCTAACTCACGCCTACTAATTTATATCCATAAAACCAACAACTCCCACTGGATATATCTTAATAGAGTGATCACATCGGTTATCGCCTAGCAACACTCGATGCCTCTAGCACAACTCGAGTAAGGCTCCGGAAAACCTTTTAATGATTTCTCATTATTATTATCCTTTGTTTCTAATACCACGTTAAATAAAGATATGAAATTAAGTCATTCTTTATTCAACTATTCTTTCTAGTTATAAGTGATCGACCAAGATTACCAAATATTCTAAACATATTTAGGAGACTTTGGGTGCGGCCAAGACAAACATCTTGTCAACCCTACGAAGGGCCTAGCAAGATTAAACTCCAAATAAATTTGAAGGAACAAATTCTATCTTGACTACGAGACTAACCCACAAACTTTGTAACAGCCTGAAACAACCCTTATAACTACCGAGCCACGTGATAGCGTTAAGTTGCTCCACGTAAATGCACTACATTCATGACACTTATCCGTATCTCAAGTCCGAGGATAATTATTCATAATTTACTTATAACAATATCCACAAAGTAAATTATGTAGTTGGGATAAGTCCTATATTCAATTCATTGAATATCATCCGAAAATGGTATGCATTCTCATCAATATACTTTCAAGTATATTCTACCACATCTCTCGATTTGTCTTAGTTTAATGATACTCCCATATCATTAATCGACAACGACGCTTTAGAATAACTTAATTACTCATGGATTAAACATGCAAATATAGGACAACAATATTATAAATGAAAATAAACATAATCCAAACTTTATTTCATCAAAATAATAAATGTTTTACAATATCCTTTATCCAAATACTAATCACGCTCGCATGAAACTATTAGCTAAACGAAGTCCAATTCCATTGGCAAGTCCAACAAGCTTTTCTCTAGCCAAAGCCTTAGTGAATGGATCGCCTAAGTTGTCATCTATGTGAACTTTCGAGATTTATTTTACCTTCGTGGACTTGTTCCCGAACATAGTGATACTTCCTTAGAAAATGTCCGTGCCCTTCATGACTCTAGGTTCATTGGCAAATATGATTGCAGCAGAATTGTCACAATACATATCAATAGGTGATTCAATGAAGGCATAACACCAAGCCCCGAAATGAATTTCCTAATCCAAACGACCTCCATTCGCAGCCTTCCGAATCGCCTATATATTCGCTTCATCGCAGTACATCGCAATCGTACTCGCCTCTTGCTCTTCCAATAACTGCTCCTCCATTGATGACAAAGACATAACCCGTCGAGACTTCAGATCATCTTTATCACACTCGCCAGACGCATCACATTAACCTCAGAACACCAAGCTCAGGTTCGGATTTCCACCATACACTAAAAACATATCTTTCGTATTCTCGGATACTTTAGAATATGTTTAACACAGCCCAAAGAAAGTTCACCCGGATTCGCTGATATCGATCGGTCATGTTTTGAGCGAACGCCACATCGGCCTCGTGATCTCACAAAGATACATAATAGATCCTACTACCAAGCATAAGGAACTTTCGCACGCGTTCCACTTCGAAGGTGTTGAAGCACACATATCGCTACATAAGCCATGCTTTACTTCCATCGCAAATATCCTTTCTTGGAATTTTGCATATTGAATCTCTTCAATATTTTATCAATGTAAGCGCTTTGACTTAAACCAATTAACCGCTTTGACCTATCTCGGTAGATCTTGATTCCCATAATGTATGCAACTTCTCCTAAATCCTTCATGGAAAAACATTTCCCAAGATATGCCTTAACATTTTTCAAACTTGGAATGTCTTTTTTCATAATTAATATGTCATCGACATAAAGGATAAGGAAAATTACATCACTCCCACTAACTTTGTGATATACACATGGCTCATCAAGATTTTGAATAAATCCATACCTTTTGATTTCTTCATCAAATCTCTTATTCCATTGCCTTGATGCTTGCTTCAATCCATAAATGGACCTTTGAAGTTTGCACACGGTTTGGAAATTGTGGATTCACGAACCCCTCAAAGTTGCTTCATATAGATGTCTTCATCTAAGCGACCATTCAAGAAGCGGTTTTGACATCCATCCGCCATATCTCATAGTCATAGTACCGCTATAGCTATGAGAATTCTAATAGCTCTAATGTCGCCCACAGGAGAAAAGGTATCCTCGTAATCTATGCCATAAGTTTGAGTAAAATGTTATGCAACTAGACGAGCTTTATAGATGTGTATATTGCCATCCATGTCAGTCTTAATTTTATAGAGCCACTTACTTCCAACCACCTTGGCGTTTGGAGGTAAGTCAACCTCTTCCCAGACTTCATTATCTCTCATGGATTGCATTTCCCCATTCATTACAGCTTGTCATTTGTCCTTTTTAGGACTTGTCATGGCAGCTTTATAACTAGTAGGCTCTTCCAGATCTCCTAACATAGTTTCCTCAACCTCTACGTTAAGACATAGACGTTCAGTGCACGCGTGAGACCTTACGGATCTAAGAACGGAATCACTTCAACTTTCGGTGGAGGACCCGACTATCGTGTTCTACCGAAGTACATTAGTATTTTCGTAAGGTAATGTATCTTCATGATCATCTTCCGGATCATAAACTCTCCCACCGAATTCTTGAGATACGAGATCATTTTCAAGAAAATCTCCATACCTAGCAACAATTGTACTTTATTTTCGGTTGGATAGTAAAAGTAGTAACCCATAGTTTCCTTAGGGTATCCTACGAAGATACACTTTACTGATCTTTGTTGGAGTTTATTTGTCGAGTCACGCCTAACATACGCCGCAACCCCGCACCTTTAAATAAGACAAGTTAGAGCTTTACCATGCCATATTTCATATGGTGTCTTATCAACCTTCATTGTGGGAACCATATTAAGAATGCGAACTACTGATTCTAAAGCATAATCCCAAAAGGATAAAGGTAGAGTAGTAAGATTAAACATAGATCGTATCATGTCCAACAATGTACGATTTCTTCTCTCGATACACCATTTTGTTGTGGAGTATATGGAGAAGTGAGATTCGGACAATTCCATTCTCACTAAGTAATCTTTAAACTCTTCGCTTAGATACTCGCCTCCCCATCGGATCAAGAGCTTTAATCTTCTTTCCCAATTGCGCCTCTTCGCTTTGAAAACCTTAAACGTTTCTAACACCTCATGTTTATGCTTAAGTAAATAAACATAACTATAACGGCCGAGATCATCAAGAAGGTTAAGAAAGCTAGCACCTCTCTTTGACACATGTCTAAGTGGTTCACACACATCAAGATGAATAAGACCAAGTAGATCGACGCCCTCCATATTGCTATGAAAAGGTTTCTTCGTCATCTTCCCGTATATGCATGACTCACATTTATCAAATGATTCATCATTGATATTTTGCAAAAGCCCTTCGTGTTGTAGCTTTTGCATGCGAGCCTTGCCTATATGAGCAAGTCTACAATGCCAGAGATAAGAAAAATTCAAGTCCAACTTCATTTTCTTATTGATGTTAAATATCGAATTATTATATTTGTTAGATTCATTTCTAATCACATCAATATCAAACACACCATTCACATGAATCGCATTAAAATAAAATACACCATTTAAAGAAATGAAATTCCATTACGTGAAATAGTATGAGTAAAACCATCATCCAACAATACTTAAAGGAAACAACACCTCTAATTGTAGAAGGTGCGAATGACAATTGTTCAATAATAGTACTAAGCTCAAGGCAATACTAAACTAAACGTTCATGTAAGCTTCAACAAATGTGCATGTGCGCCATTTCCACATGCGATATTGCTCCCCATAGGCTAGCTTCCTTTCCACTCTAAACCCCTGCATGTATTACAAATGTGAATACCACATCCAAAGATAATATACCGTGAATTTTTATGATTTAGAGTAATAATTCAATTACAAATAAGATATCAAGCATCGCGCCTATGGACCCATAATTTTGATCTTATTTTTCGCAAATCATCGAGATAAATAGCACGCTTTCTCTTCCAGTGACCCACTACTTTGCAGTAATGGCAAGCTTGATCCTTTTTAGGATTTTCCTTCCTCGGAGTAGGGTACTTTTTTGGTTCTGGTTGATAGGCCATAACATGTTTACCCTTATCAAATTTCCCTTTGCCCTTCCCCTTCTTGTTGTTCGCACGATGCGGTTTTGGCTTATTTATCCTACCACCCTGAATAGCAAGTACTTGGGGAGTAGGAGCCTTCTGAGGTAACCCTTTTTCATAATCAATTAGCAATGCGTGTAGGTCAGTAGTTGTCTTCCTCACGCAGTGCATATTGAAGTTCCGAACAAAACCATTGAAATCCTTGTTAAGGGATCTGTTGATCAAGTTCACAGCAATGTCATTTTCATAAACTTTGCCAAGTGCATGTAGTTGGTCCATGTATCCTTTCATCTCCAATACATGAGCACTTACGGATTTACCCTCTCCCCGCTTGTACCGTGTAATGCATCGATCAAATCATAAATTTCGACAAAGAATGGTTTCTCGAACATAGTTCAAGTTCATCGAGCATGGTAGATGGGAAGTAGTTTTCAACCGCTTTTGGAGAGCAGTTCCATCGCTCCCAACATTAGGCAAGCCACATCGTTATGACGCTTATACTCAATTTTTCAAGCAACCTTTCCGCTGAGGCGCGGCAGTCCGGTTCAAGAGGCAAGGCGTGTACAAATAATCCAACCGATCATCAACTCTACTGACAATTCTCAAAGAGCGGTGCCAATCATTGAAATTCTTAGAGCTACCAACTTTTCTCGATCAAAAAGCTTTTGAACGAGAACTTAGTGCGATGTTAGTGTTATCGTTGTTTTGAGCCATTTTACGTAAAAAGTTCAAGTATTAGTATTTTCGATAATACACTTTTCAAGAAAATAAAATATACCCAAGGTAATATAAACATATAACCATATAATTTTCTCAAAACTAGGATCTAAATTATCATAGGTTCATTACATCGCTTGATCCGCTAGTAACGAAAGCATATAATAAGGTAATCTGTCGAACAATAATTGGCAAACAATTTCCAATTCCTAGATCATTATGGGATTTATATTTTCCAACGCTATTTCAAATATAAACATGTTTTATCTCATCTTATGCCTCGAGTCCGTGTCTCACTTACATAATTTAAGTGTCTAACTTAAAGAAGCGCAAATATGTTCATGTAAGGTCCGACTTTACATAAAGATGGCACATAACGTAAATTGTACAAAGATGTCATGCATTCATCTTCAAGTGTCCCTTTAATTAGATGGCACATAACTTAATTTATCAATGGTACTAGTTTTGATTTCATGTGGTTAAATCAAATATGTACAAAGATGTCATGCATTCATCTTGTAGCATAAATTTTAATAAAAACTTTTATTACCAATTCATAAAGATCAAATTATCAAAGTTTTGATTGAGGTATTGGTTTCGCCAATCAAGGAATTTACCTTTAATTATCGTCCATTATACCGTACTTTTGCATAAGTGTAAACACTTAGTGTTTGGTAATTACCACCAAGTGGCGCATGGAATTAAAGCTAATTCGCCTTAAGATGATTTTGTACGATAGCCTACTTGGTAACTCCAATTTGACTCAAGAAGCGTTTAAGAATTCGGTCAACAAGCAATAACCTCCTTCTTAGGGTCACAATTTAATGCGCCCTCCTAGTACTTCCCACACAGTCCATTAAATTGATGAACCGTTCTCACTTTTTGTACCAAAATCATCAATCAATTAAACTATTGAAAATTAACTCTTCAAAACAAATCAAATTTCACCATTGTTTAGTCCATTATTATTTTCTATTCAAAATTACCATTTCTTAAAACTGTCACACATAATAAACAAACAAGTAAACAAATAAAAATAAATAACTAAAAAACAATGCGCACATAACTAACAATTAATACGTGTAAACAAGTAGCCACATGCAATTTATTCGATAAAACCTATTAATAATCAATGTCTAAGTAAATTAATGTATATATTAATTAGGGCTTTCACTTTCTCAATTGAAAGTGAGCCACATACATCGACGAATCGATTGCGTAAACCCTTTATTAAAATATACCAAATTGCACATACTTGATTCATTAATATATAATTGGAGTCTTCCCCAATTCAAGATTTATCAAAATTAAACATGTGATAAAATATCTTAACAATTAGTCAATAATTCAAGCAACTATCCATGGCAAACATGCATGTATCATCATGGATATATCATAACAATTATTCAATTAGTCACAAGATCGCATACAATTCTATGTACATAACATATTATTCATGAATTAATCACGTAACACATATATTAATTCTAGGTTTCGATAAGGTTAACATAACAATTAAAACCCTAAAATTTTAAAAGTGGTCGACTAAACAAATTTAAAGGGTACGCCCATATTAAAATAAATCGACCCAAAAAAAAAAAAAAAACAACCTAGATTAATCATATCAAACTAATTACAATTATTCGTTTTTTTGCGTTTAGTAATTAATTACTCATTAAAACCAATGACTCGTGATGCCATCGTTGGAATTATATATCATGACAATCAATAATAAATCACAAAACATCAAAGAATACATGCGGGCGTATAGGAAATATTAATGAATAATTAATTAACATAAACAAGAATATGCACTTTCTTAATTCTACCAACAAGAATCAAATCCACAAAACTAGAATTGGATGAACCCTAATTAGGGTTTATAGGATTATGTGAATTACCCTCACCGATTTTGTAATTCAATCCAAGAATACTAACAATAATGTGTTAAGACTACTTTCTTAGACACACGTAATATAACAAATTAAAGCAAATGCTAGTTTTAATTAAACAAAACAATTTGGTTTGAAAGTTGATGTGTCGACACCCTGTGGTGGTTGTCGACCGATTTAAGCAAAACACACACACAAAACAATTTAGGTTTTAAGCTTAATGAGACAAGAGATGCAAACACAAGCACCCCTTTCAGATATATACTCAACTAAACTTGGAGAACAAGTTGAGTTGGAGATGGGTTGGTTTCCTCTTTGGCCGATCGGTATTGTATCCCCAAAGGATTCCTAACCTTCCCAATATTAATTTGCAATCTAGTCCTTTCCAATTACATTTAACGATCGTTAGTCCATTACACTTAATTACTTAATGTCCGTTACATTATTTTGTTTAATTAATAAATAAATATAACTATTACATTTAATTATTAACTTTAATTCTCATACGCAAAGTGTGCAATCACGTGATCTCGAGTTCGATCCTAACTCACGTCTACTAATTTATATCCATAAAACCAACATCTTTGTGTTTAAGTGAGTATGTTTTTTTAGTGACAGCGGTTGCCTTATTACAGTAACTTAGTCATGAAAAAAGTTATAGAGAGAAAAAGCTGAATTGGCGTTGATTTACCTGTGATGAACGCGGTCATTTGTGCTCACTAATACATTTAGGCTAATGTTTGCTACGAATGCATAAGTACTGAATACAGAGTCTCTAAACAGTATGGACTATTTGTGTAAAGTGTCAAAATATGGCAATTATTGGAAGACTAGCCACGTCTTTAACGTGCGATTAGTTTTTAAGCATAGACAAAAGGTCTACATAAGTGATGTCGTGGTCTAATAACATATTTTAAATTAACTTATATTTTGAGCCAGGAAAATAGGAATCAAGATGCTAAATGAACCAAAAAATCTGTCTAAAAGAAAATTTTATACATTAAATATTTTGGTAAAAGTTAATATAGTATGTGATGTAGGAGTACATATTTTGAGGTCAGACACCTTAATATCCTCACAGGGTGGACTGAGGGGTTTCCGGCGATTCACTAAACTCATGAACGTCATTGCCCAGTGCCAGAATTTTGTTAAAATCCCAATTTTTTAAATAAACCCTGCCTCGAAATTTGGTCATGCAATAGATGCCTTGATAAGTTAGAAATGCATGTCTATTTAACTTATTTACTAGTTTTAATGAAATCGTACATGTTAATCAGAAGAAAATTTGCACTCCCAAAGATTTACAGTTCTATCCGCCCCTGTTCTAGCAAGAGATTTTTATTCAAACCTCACTAATACAATTAAGTCCTTAACAGTCATTCTACCAACGAGTCATATTGCATTTTATTATTTATTTATTTATTCGAGTGAGTAGGGATTTTTGATGAGGTATTTTGTAAGACCTACATGCACTCAATAATACGTTATTGATTTTTTATCGGGATGATGTTTTAGTTATTAATGACAAGATAAGATAACGCTAAAGTCGACAGACAAATAACTTATCGGTCGTTCTCATTGCACCCAGCTTTTCACTAATTACATATGTTTGGGTGGTCAAAGAAGTCCATAACAGTAAAAGATACTTCGATTAAGTCCCAATATACAAGAATGAAATATCCAGATTTTAACTTAGACAGGTAAAGATGAGTGGACCATACTTTGCAAAACTTACAAATCATTAAAAGACATGTCAACAATTGCCCAACAGAGTTTTGTCATAAAATTTTAAGATTCCCGTCACAGATATTTTGGCAAAACTGCATCTCCATCTCATACCACACCTTCCACTGTCAGTTATGAAGATTCAGTATATTCCTTCATCTTCATGCTTCCATCAAACTAAACCTTATATTTTCAATTCTTCATGGACTAAAGTACTTCATCAAACACGAAACTCGACACCTATTTTCTTGAGCAGAAGTTACTATTATTTTGGTTATACAAAATGTAAGTTGCAAGGAGATGGTTCACAACTGAAAAGAACTTTTAAGAAACTAAATAAAGGGGATGATTTGAGTGCTGAGATTTTTGTTTCGGGTACGAAAAAGGGAACTGTTGCTGGCGCGGTAGCTTTGATTATTGGTACGAGTATCGGGTCTGGGATACTTGCTCTTCCCATGAAAACTTCTCCTGCGGTAACCTATGAAAACTTCCTAATTATGATCATACTAGCTTGAGCTAATGTTATTAACTACTCCCTCCGTCTCAAATTTATTATCAGGGGACAAGAAGCACAAATATTAATAAAAGTGGACTATTATAACTCTCAACCACTTAAACTAATATTCTCATTATATTCTCTTTTTCTTACTAAAATGGGTAAATGACAATTAATTTGAGACATCCATAAAAGGAAATATGACAATAAATATGAGACGGAGGAGTATAACAATATATTTATATGATACTATATTAGTCTTGGTATAATTCGTCATGCCAATTAAGTTGGTAAAGTGTCCCATTTTTGTATTTTGGTGTCATATCTAGTGGTTATTCAACGACTCATCAAACGGAACATTTTTACTAATGTGGAACACTGTACGCAGTTAACTTGACATTAGCTCATACTACGGATACTAAATGTCGAATGTTGCTTTTCACCGTTATAGTTGATTTAGAAGCACATGTTAAGAGTTGATGTAGGAAAATTGATTATTAGATACATGTAGCTCTAAGCATATGGTAATCAGATTTTGATTATTCAAGTTGCAATAATCGCTTAGAAAAGCACGACATACATCATAAATGGGCTGCATTTGACTTTCTTAAACAGGGTTTGCTTCCAAGTTCAATATCATTGACTTTATGTTGGGGATTCCTCTTGATAGAAGCATTGTTACTAGTCGAGATCAATGTTGGACTTCTTAAAAAGAAGAAAAAAATAATGGACAATGAGATCGATTTAGAAGTGATATCCATTAGAACCATGGCTCAAGAGACATTAGGTGAATTGGGTGGTACCATAGCCACTTTGACTTATGTGTTCTTGGGCTACACGTCAATGATCGCCTATGCCTCAAAATCTGGTGAAATTATTTACCATTTGATCAACATTCCGGAATCAGTCTCAGGGGTTTTCTTCACTATGCTCTTTGCAAGTCTTGTATCTGTTGGAGGAACACGCACCACAGATCAAGTGAACCAAGTACTCACAGTCTCCATGATAGGTATTACATACTCTGACCATATTCATGTAAACTTGACTTCCGATAAGTTACTTTGAAGCAAGTCTTGTCATTATCTGCAACAGGATTGTTGGTATCGATTGAGGTTCTAGCAATCGTGTTTGGAGGGTGGTCTGGATTCGAGGGCACTGGTGATTGGACAAAAGTTCCTGCAACTATTCCGGTGATGATATTTTCTTTGGTTTATCATGATCTAGCTCCTGGTAAATACTTTAAGTCTACCTGCTTTGACCAAATTAGACATACTACGGTAAAATTTTCTTGGTATTTTAAATCAATACCTTTCAGTACCTGAAGTCACATCTACAAGTTTGTTATTATGAAGTTGGTCATATCATGATCAAATTTTCACAGTATTTTGACTCTTTTTACACGTACTGGCAACTCGACAAGGTTTTTATTTGGTTATATATGATGACTTTCAGTACTTTGCGCGTATTTGGGAGGTGATATTGGACGTATAAGGACTTCAGTTGTGCTTGGTAGTGTTGTACCTTTTATAGGACTATTGGTTTGGGATGCAATAGCTCTTAATCTCACAAATCAAGCCGAGTCATTCATTGATCCTGTCGAGTTACTTATGAGGTAATGATCACACACACAAAAGCATTTGACTTGACTTTAACTCAATTTCATTCATATGATCTCAAGACTGTAAAATTAGGCAAAGATGGGATGGAGTTGAGATTATGGTAGAGGCATTTTCACTTCTAGCATTAGGAACATCAATAATAGGAACCCTTCTAGGCTTCTCTCAGTTCTTTAAAGAGCAGATACTCAACAATTTGACTTGGGATTCTTCTTCATTACAGGCATTGTCAACTCTTTTCCATTTGTATATACGTCTGCATTTTTATTTTTAAGTTTTAAAGTTTTGATATTTTACTGCAGAATTCAAGATTGGTAGAAAGATGGTGGATAAGCAATCGAATTGGTTTCACGGCCACTGCTATGGTCGTTGGTCCATCTCTTTTCGTGTCTACTACTGTCCCAGATGCGTTCTATGCTGCTACAGACATCGCTGTAAGCTTGTGTGTGTCTTTAGCTGAGGTGTATTGTAGTGTGTAAAGTGTGTTTTTTGATGGGTGTTATCTGAACAGGGAGGGTATTGCATGACAATGCTATATGGAGTACTTCCACCAGCAATGGCATGGGCTATGCATATTGCAGAGGAAAGGATGATAAAGGGGATATCAAAAGCAAGACCAGCCCTACTTGGGTGGGACTATTCGCTGTGTGATCATTTTGGATCGATATTTCTCGATTTGTCAAGCTTTCGCTCATAAGGAAGGATTTGGTAGTAGCATAGTATCGGTTTTGTATATAGTCATGCAAGCAACTTATTAGTCCCTAATATGTAAGCAACTTATAGACCAGCATTAAATCACCTGAAATGCAACAAATGCGAAGGGATCTGGGCCCTCTTTACAAGGCACCATTCCCACACAAATTGATCACATTTTAGGTGTTCTGCTATATGGTCATGACCCTCAAAAGCACTAGTAGCATCTAGTGGGAATCAAACATGAGACCTCATGCCACATCAAACACAAGTTTCTTAAAAAACTTAAGACCAAAAAGCCATAAGTACTGAATAGAGTTGATGACAAATCACAAAAGCTAAACAAGAATCTACCCTCGTTTCTCAAAATATGAACAATGGTCATAGAAAATGCTTCTTTAAATTCAAATGGAATTTGTAATGTCAGTATAAGAATGATCGATTGCTGTTTACACAAGCAAAAAGGACATTTTTATTCAAGAAAAACTCAGGAATTGTATGATTAAATAATGGAGCATACTAGCAATACGCGAAGAAAGAACAATAATGATAGTAGACAAGAACACGTTGTGCAAAGTCTGAGGATCCTTGATTCATTAGCACCTTACGGATGTGACATGCTTCAGAAGCATCTCAACAACATCATGTGAAATTCTATCGGATTCTGTCTTTAGGTGTTGAATTTTTCCATCTGTTTCCTTCTCAAGTCGCTTCACATTGGCACCAGAGTCACCACTAGACTGTTTGGCATAAATAAATTAGTTTAGTGTAGAAAATGCAATAATCGGAGTAAAAAGCATAAAATTCTAAAATGTTGGGAAATTGTTTTGAATGCATCACATGGTTCTCGTATCCTACATAAAAGCTACTACTACATGATCTAAGCCAAAAAAGTATCATTATTTGGGTAAATAAACTAAATCATAAAAAAGCCGATTCTACTGTCACTCCGTCAACTCTAAATCATAGCCCCACATTGTAACTTTTTTTTACAAAACATGATTGTTTTTTTGATCTTGGAACTATACCTCAGTGAGCTTTGTCTGATAATCAGCCTCCATTTGAGCACGGAATTCAGCAACCTCCCTCTCAGCTTCGTCTTTCGCCTGCTTTAGTCTAGCCAATTTTGCTGAAAACAAAAACCGGGGTCGTGTCAAAACTAGAACTCATTGAAGACATAAAGCGATGACATGTTTTACGGTTTCACTTTTAAGTCAAACAAGTCATTTTTTACGAATCCAAAAGTATTACAGGTTACATTGGTGCAAAGAGTACAGACCGTTTCGTGCAGCATTGACAATTTGCTGAGCTTCCTGCTCTGCCGCTAACAGTGATTGGATTCCGCTTTGGCCCCTGCTGCCACCATCCATGTTTGCTACATGATTCCAGTATGTCAAAAAATGTTTAGCTCGGATACTATCATACTACTAATCTATCGTTGAACGGTTTAAATCTAGTCAAGCAGGCAATATCTTCACAAGGGTAACTATACTAGATATAAAGATTGAATTTTTATAATTACAAGATGAGGTCAATTGGCATTCATATTTTGGGACAATTTGAGCAACTTGATCTAATTCATTTCAGAAGATCACAAGATTTATAACAATTTCAAATCAAGATCCAAAATCAGCATTACCCACATAGTGATTACATATATAAACCACAATCTTTACGTTTAAAGATTGAATCTTTACTGCATTAAGTAAACCAATGAAATATGGTAAAGATTACTACATTTTTATTAGATTTAAACACAGATCAAGGTAACGAATAATAATGACAACAACCAAATGTCGATCTATAAAACATAGAAATAAAATGGGGAGTGGGAGAACATACCTAGCAAAAGGAAGAGTGGTCAAATGTCGAGTGATTTGATGATCTATATAGCTTTCTTTGTTATTTTCAACTTTCTGGTTTTCTTCATTAAAATGGACTCTTTTATACTTCAATGAGTAAATTGCAAAACAATCCTGTGGTATGTCCAAATTGCAAACTCAATCCTTACATTTTCGAACATGCTAATACTATCTTGGATATCGCTCATCGCTTCGAACGTGAAACGACTAAAATTCTCCAAGTTAAAACACCGAACGCAGCGCATTTTACCATTTCACAATATCGGACAAAGACGATTGATTTCTTACATACTTGCATTTTCGAAAAGATAAGAAATACGCCTGCAATTTGGACATATCAGAGAGACGATTTTTACAATTTACTCTATTTCAATAATATATTCATAATTGATCTATGAACATTTAATAGTTAAAAGGGGATAATGAATTAATGATAAAAAAAAATGTAATTAATTTGTCAAAATTTATGATTTTATGTAACCTACTAAATTTCAACCTTAGTGTGCATCTTACTTTTTAATTTCGACATTTGTGTGTATAATTTTTCTTTTACGATTTTACCCCTCTGTTATTCATAAACGGATGAGTAAAATATCACAAAATACACACAAATGTCGAAAAAAGTAGGGTATACACAAAGGTTGAAATTTTAGTAGACTACATACAAGTATACAACCATAAAATTTGACAAGTTAGCTACATTATTTTATCATTATCCCTGGTTAAAATGCAACTGCGAAATGTCTATTGTTAATGACATGAATTGTTTTTAAGGTAGTGTAGTGGCAAGTGTTCGAATGTTTTGAAAGAGGCCAAGGTTTAAACGTTGTTGGATATACATTTTGGGATGGTCAAGCAAAAGTCCAGAAACAATCACGGATATACCGGTTAGGCTGCGTACATCATAAAAACTGCTACTTTCCCTGGTAGCTTTAAAAGAGATTCATGTCAGTTTTGCTTTTATGTTCAAGTCTTAGTCGAGACATGCGTGAACTATTAGATGGTGTATAATTAAGTCTACTAATATTTGGCCTTCTAAATCGCCATTTAATCATATGCAGGTGCTACATTCTGTTCAGACGTGTCACTTCACTCGATACTTATTTGACTAACACCAGGATTGCTATGGTGAGCCCTTTAATAATCTGTACTTTCATGTAGTACGCAGCTTAATCTGTTTTGGGAAAAGCTATACGTTAACGTTCATAGTCATCAGAACAAGATGTTGTAAATATAATGCTGATATATATGTATGACTATTTTATTTACACACAAGTCAAGTTAGTTATTGTAGTGGCATATGGTATCAAAGTCGGGTGACTGTTTAACAATATCTCTAAATCTCAACGTATCCGACAATCGGACTTCTTATTTTTCTCTAATATAACAAGACAAGATAAATGATAAATTTGAACTGGTAGGAAGAACAAATAAATGAGCTCAGAGTTGTGATCTTCTAGACAATTCAGCAAAACGTGCTCGCCTGATATTGCTATGGCGCTTCATGTATACAAGCGTAGCAAACCCGATCAAACCCGCACCTGCCAAAACTCCTATAACGATACCGGCTTTCTGTCCACCACTCAGTCCAGAAGATTTACCTCCACCTCCTCTGCCGTCGCTACCACTGCTGCCGCCGCTAGGTGGAGGTGGAGGTGGCGGAGTACCAGGAGGTGGCAATTTTGGTGATGGGGATGGACCTGACCCCGGTGCTGTAGATGGAGACAAAGTAGGAGCTGATGGTCCTGGTGCTGTTGATGGAGACAAAACCGGGGCTGCTGGGCCTGGCAAGGGTGACGGACTAGGGGCTGACGGGCCTGGAGCGGGTGGTACAACCTGAAGTATTCTCCGGGAACCTTGTAAGGCAGGAACTGATGCCATAACCAGAACCAAAACAATGAGAAAAAATGGCAACTGTTTTCCCATGGTTGCAGTGTTACAGAACTAATAAAAAACAGGCTTTTATATCAAAAAGATGTGATGAAAACAATGATCAAAAAGACAAGAAAACAAAAAGAATGTCAATACATATGTAATACCGAAAGGCAGCTAAGGTCGTACTAAGGAATTGGAGAACCCGTCAAATACATAAGAACAAAACACAAGAAAGCGTTTGTTTGGAAACAGGCACAGAGATATATAAATATACTTGAATAAAATAGTATCTACATATGCAAGTAAACCTTTGACTTTTACATAACTTAAAGTAAAAAATTCAAAATTTGACTTTTAAGATATGTCCATCAATATTATTCAATTCGGGAAGCAAATGTATGCTAATGTTAAATTAGAACCGAAGACGTTGGACCTCATAGTTCATCCTTCAGATCTTGATTGCTGTTTTCCGGAGTCGACTCCGATTTCTGAGTTGGCTCAGATTTCTCTGTTGACTCGGCTTTCTGAGTTGACTCAGGTTTTTGAAGTTTAAAAGGGATTGCAGCGTGCTGCTTGATGAACTTGTAAAAGGCTTTCACTGTTCTGTCTGTATCTACTGTGATCTGCAAAACCCAAGTTTCAAAAGTTTTATATATGGTTAACAAACATCAAGTAAAATTACGACTTTGTGGGCTGTTTAATGGACACTTACGGGTCAAAGCTCTTATTGCCAGCCGGGAAGAAAAGAATTGTTGGGTATCCATCAGACTGAGAAAGATGAAAATGTAAATAAGTTAACAGAATATATCATAAAATAATCCAAAGTTTAATATTGACATATAGTAGAATACCTTAGCTCGAGGGTGCTCGTTTGTGGTTCCATCCATCTTGGCTATAACAAGGGAGTCAATGCCTCTAAGATGTTTTGCAAGTTTATTGTAAGTTGGTTCGAGTGCTTGACAATGGCCACACCACGAAGCATATATCTGATAACAAAAAATTATATTATTGCATCACAATAAACACGTTGAGATGAATATTTAAAGGTTTAATTAAATAATAAGCGTACCTCCAAAAGAACATCCTTTGACTCGTCCAAAACTATTTCGTCAAAGTTATTACCGACAACTATTTTAACATCCCCGTCATTCTGGAGCAAGAAACAAAGACGAAGATAGATACAAGCTTAAGTAAATTAAAAAAAAAATGCACTAGAGAAACGCAATATAAGACTTTTGGGGGTGTTTGGATGTAAGTTTTGAAACTTATTATGTAACATTGAAATACAGAAACACAACACTGTATTAATAAAAACTGCTGCAAGAGATATTGATGTGCTTCAGCTGCTTAATTTTGTAATAATAGGATTAATCAATGGTTGAGTGTTTGGTAAAATAAGAAAACAGTAATAATCAAATACTCCATAATAGATAAAAATGAGCAAAAGTGGCATTTGATATATTATTTAGTATTAGAAATTTTAAACATGACCACTTTCACTTTATCAAATCATATATCATATAGTTTCAATAATTATCTTTGTCGTACTAATAGTAGTAAAAGTGAACTTACGGTCTCTGGGATTGGATCGGATTTAAAGAAGGGCTTGAGGTTGTCTTGTAGGAAATCTTCGCCAAATGACTATTAAACAAAAGAAAAAAATATGGCGCCACGGAATGAAGTTGAGCCAGTTAGTTTATCATTACTATGTTTAATAATGCTAAAAAAATCCATGATAGCACAGTCAAATGTTGCAAACCTTGATACTTTTCAAAGTCAAATCTCCTTCCAAAAAGAACTTTCTAGCATCTTCATTTCCAGTAAAGGCAATAACCTGCATGGAAACAATGTCATGATATGATCACATTCTATAGGCAATGAGGTTAGGACTTAGGAATGCATGATGACGGTGGGAACACTCACTCTTGGGGCATCTCCCTCAACGCCAAAGTATTCTGCAACTGGCTTACCAGCATCCTCATCATCCATTGGAACATAAACAAACAGGGCCTGCAAAACACGTGTAGGATGTTAATGTAAAGTATATGTGAAACGTGAATAAAAAACGAAATTGAACATTACTATACTGCAGTTTCACGTGCATTTGATTGGATAAAGAGTGGATGGACTTTTGCAAACTAACATTTGCGTTTGATATGAATGAGTCAACAAATTTGTGAAAATGTGAATGCCAAAAAAACCATTGTACTTAAAAGTGTTATTTGATATATTTATGCAAGAACAATGGTTTCTTTGTAATAGTCAAAGTATTATGGTTCAAAAAGTAGACCCTTCAACAAATATACTAACCTTTCCTATAAAATCTTTTGCTGCCTCTTGGAATATGGGAAGGAACTTCTCGGTATCATTCAAAGTAGTAAAAAGAATCACCTATTGAATTACAAAGGTAAAACCAACAAATTTATGTAGCAGTTACACAATAATAGTAGATGGAAACAACAATTAAGCATATACAAAGATTGTTATGCTTTATATAGTTGTTAATAGGATTAATTATACTATTTTGTACATGAATTCATTGGCATATATAAAACCAGTCGCACCTTTTATAAGCATAAACTTTAGACAAAACTGATTCAGTCGAAATCCTTACCTGATTCTTGATTGCATTCTCAAAAACTTGTGAAGCACTTTCACGAGTGAAGTAAATCACCAAAGGATTCTTGGTCTTGTAGACAAACTCTGTTATTGCTGACTTTGTAAACTCACCCGCTGTTGGTAAATGGGCAGGTCAGGAAGGTTAGGTAACAGGTCAAAACAGTTGAGCATTTGAACGGGGTGTGTGGGGTTGACCCGAAACACATTATGCATATTTTCCTTTATAAATGATTAGTCTGTTAAATCAGAAGGTGTTATCAAGACTTCATTGTGTTCTAACTAAAGAATAGGTAATTAAGTTTCAAAGGGGTCTACATCGGGCTGAAACTAGACCCGACCTAACCAAAAGTGAGAATTACAAATTAGGAAAACCATAAACTCGACGATGTGAATGGTCCAGTTTTGTTTTGGGACCAAATTTGAACTTATAGAAATAGAACATAACAAACAACCCAGTCATAAATAAATGTGTCAGCACTGCCATTACTATACAGACATTTAAAAATTTAAGACCCTGTTGAGAAAAAACGTACTAAAGTGACTAATTTTTTCATCTTCCTTCTTCAACAAGACCAAAGATGGACGTTTCCCTTTTGGGTCGATATGGAAAAGCTTTGCCACATCAGCATTGGACGTTTGGTAGAAGCTTACTTCATCATCTTGGTTTGAAGCTGCAGCAAGTTCTTCACTATCTTTACCCTGCATGCATCATAATCAATGAAAATCTAATGTTATAATTTGTAATATAAAGAAAGTCAACCCCTTTTTAGTTGCGTTTAAGTTGAGGAAGAAAGAATTTTCATTTGAACTTAAGAAATAACTGGAAAAGAAGACTAAGATCTCAAGCGTAACAGAAATTATACCACTAGATTTTCAAAAAAGCCCACAACTATGGGTGACTCGCTGGTCAATATACGTTCCGCTTCCTCTGTTGTGGTTATATTTTGTACACCAGGACCAATCTTCTTCTTCACCCAAGTTACAATTGCATCCCTACGAAGAGAAAAATAAGAAAATAAAATCTTCTCAATCCATGAACAGAAATGCATATAAGTTCCAAAGTAAAGAGTCTTTTTGGCACTCGGATTCCTGTAAAGTGATCCAAAAACTTTCTTCCTTTAATCATAATTTTAAGAATCTTTCCTTCCAATCTCACACATAACAACCAAAACCGAATATTTCACATGGTTTGTGACCAACCCAATAGTGACTTTGGAGGTTAATGTATCAATATGATTATAGATTTTGTCAAAAATTTACTTGATCCAGTTACAGCCCATTATCATTCAGCAAATACACAACTGAAAACACCCACTTTTTCAGTAAGATTCCTCATAGCAAGTAATACACTAACAAAAAACATGACTTACTAAAGGGGTGTTTGTTTAAGCTTAATAGTGGGCTTATAGCTTATTTGGTTTTCAGCTAAAGTTTCATAAGCTCATTTTTTGTGGCTTATTTTGAAACTTTTTGGCTTTTTCTTTTTTGAAAGGCAACTAACTACTTCACAATAAATCAATCTCACATGTCCTAAACTTTTCGGCATATAAGCTTATCATGTATAAAAAGTTTATATAAGCTGAAAAGTTTCAACATAAGCCCTCAAAAGTGCGCTATAAGCCCGCTATATAAGCTTAAACAAACACCCCTAAATCCTAAGACCATACCAGATTCCCAATTTCCAAACTGAATATATTACGTAATTAGCTATTTTCTTAAAAGGCCTAATGTGCGGCGTCTCTTAAACTACGATTTGACCTACATTGAGTTCCAAATTAATCAAACAAACGAACTACACCAATATTCAAAAACTTACTTATTTCTTGGGCCATTATAGACCTTATCAACCCCATGAACAAAAAACACCACAGTAGGATACCCCTCCACATTCCACTTCTGCGCCAACTCGCTCTCCTCACCCGCATCCACTTTCGCAAGCACCACACCCTCCTCCTTCAACTCCGTAGCAGCCGCCGCATATTCCGGCTTCAAAGCCTGACAATGCCCACACCACGTGGCGTAAAACATCACCATCACATACTTATTCTTGCCCACAAACTCATCGAAATTCGTGTTGTTCAAGGCCACTACGTCGCTGTCATCAACTTCAGGTTCAGTATATGATGACTCATCGTATTCAGTTTCGCCCGTTTGGAAATCATCGAGATCATCGTAGTTTTCGAAGTCGGTTTGGTGGTCGTGTGATTCGGGTTCTTCTAAGAAACTGAGATCTTCTTCTTCTTCTAGTTCTTGGAGATTGGTTTGTGTTTGTTTGGAGGTGACGTTGAAGGTGAGAAGGAGTAGGATTGAGATAAAAAGGATGAGGGGTTTGGTGGCTGCTGCCATTGTTGTAGGCTTGTAGCCGTTGAGAAGGGTTGGAATGAAATGAAATGAAAACACAGAGTTGAGATGTGAAGAAGAAAGTGTGTTGAAGTGGGAGTTAAATATGTGGGGTTTTACATTCTAGTACTTCTAGATTGTGTCCTATGTTTTGTTGTGGTACTTTCAGTTTAGCAAGTTTTATTTTGGGAACTAAACTCTTTCATGTTTCTTGTCAGAGTTGTTGTTATAATTTATTAATTTGAATTAGAGTATTAGGCATGGTGTTATCCGATAACACGTTATTGGTATGTCACATCAGCGTCAACTCATCTCCATCCAATAACACACCAATAACTAAAATACCACCCTCTCATAACACACCACTAATATGTTATTGGGTGCCACAAAATACCCCACTAAAAATACCCACCACCACAATACACAATATCAAAAATAAGAAAAGCTTAAAAGAAACAATTGGCTTGAGCCATTTCACTAACTCAAATTTATTTCGCTCAACTTTGGCATGTTAGCGGTATGGTGGCTCACGAACAAGACAACGAATTAAGATGTTAAATGGCTACTATACCAAGGCTTCTAAGAGCATCCGGTGTGGGTTAGCCGTGCCTCACTGCTATCGAGTGGCGGTTCGCAGTGCCGCCGCCACAACCGGGTGGTTTCGCCATGCTCGTCGTTGAAATGAAATTGTGGTGACGACGAGAGAGTTTCCGACAAGTGGGGCCCAGTGTGAGATTAATCTTTTTTTTCAATTTATAAATGGTTTGTGGGTTGTGGTTGGGTTGTGTGTGTGTGTGCGGTGTATGTGTGTGTGTGACAACTCGCAATTTCAAGTCATTTCTCAAGCTTCACTATTTCATCATTTATTGTAAACTAGGTTTACGTGTTCCAAATTGCGTAACCTTAATGGTTTAATGCGAATTCATGATCATATCATCACGAACATTTCATATGGACTAAGTTTAGTCTACATTTCATTAGCATCATTTGCATCATGTTAGTTCATTCATGATATCGCATTTCACATTAAACGCGTAAATTTTATATTAAATAAACGTTATCGCGCTGAGTTATTATTTGAATATTTAATCCGTTACTTCCAAAATGATCCCGACATATTTTTATATTTACATTTAGTTTATAAAACTATATTTTGAGTTTACCTAGTGTTCTAAATTTATTTTGTATATAAATCGTTATAATTATATTATTACGACGTTTTTCTTAAAACTATACGATAATTATTATATCACTCAAATTTTACAAGGAATGTATTTTACAATTTTTATGATCTCATTATACTTTACTTTAATCTATTAAAATTACTTTTACCCAAAACTACCTTAAATACACTAAAGTATATTCAATCCTTACAAGTTATTAATAATAACATTTTTACTTACACCTTTTATCAAATATGTACAAGTAAAAGAAAAATATATATATATATATATATACAATGTAAATGCATTCCCTTGGCGTCAATAAGGGTGAATGCATTTATGGAGTTGGTAATTTCTTGATTGTATAAGATATTCACTTCACCTCACATTGACTTCACTTATTCATTTCATCTAAAATAATTCAAGTGTTAGTTGTGTTTTCTCTTTCTTTGTTCTTCCAAACCGCCATATTGGTGTTTTCAAGGAGATCATCAAATTTTGCAAGATCAAGTTAATAAACAATCTAGATAACACTCTCATTAAGGTTTTGAAATAAAACCTAGAGTGTTTAGGCAAAACCTTGTTCCTTGCACCTCATCATATTAACTTGTAAGCATATCATTTATATTTTTTCATATCTCCTTTTCATTTCATAAGTATCTCTTCATTTTTGGAGCAAGCATGCATGATTTGTGTTGTTTATACCATTTTTACATGATTTTTAGAAATATATATATATAAGGTCATCCTATAATTATTCCCTTGTTAGTTATTGGTCTTGATGATGTTTAGGAACCCATGACACCCTAAGAAGGTGTATGGTAGGATTAGATTAGCTTTGGAGTTGATTTGAAGGGATTGGAATAGGTTTAGTACGAGAAAAACTATTTTCGATATGTATAAAATGTGTTCTGTCCTTATTTTATTTTTCTGGAAAATCCGACAGTAAGCACGAATTTTTGGCCTTGATATTTAGAAAATATACTTTAAAACGAATCCGCGGCCGCTGAACGGATTAAAACGGAGTTATAACGAAGAAGTTATGAATTTTCAAGTTTGGCATTTATATATATACTTTTCTCGAAATTTCAGATACTATTTTTATCTTGTTCGAGTCAAAACGAGTCCTAAGCTTTACAAATTATTTCGACTTATCAAAATATATTAGTATACTTTGATACTAAGCTAAGGACGATTATACGAGAAAACGGATTTGAAACGACTAAGATATGCACGTTTTCATAAAATTGCCGTAACTATTATTTTCGTAAAAACTATATTATTTTTACGAGACAAGTGTTTACAGAACCAAAACGCACCATGTTTAAGGTCGCTTTTTATCGATGATGTGGAACTTTTGGAGCGAGATGTCTTCTAATAAAATCAAGATCACCAAGCATATTTTCTAAAACGACCCACCGTTTGTATAGCGGAGTTGTAATAAATTATTTATGGTTGCTTAAACTTTGTCAAACTCATTTTTACACAACATTTTAGACAAAATCACCATCTTTAACCCTTATTATCTTTATGTTCGAGACCTTTATGTCAAAAACTCTGAATCGAAACTTCTAGATTTTGATACAAACTTTCCAAAACCGTCGAGTTCGTTTCTAACGCTCGACGACACCATTTTACGACTAGTTTTTCAAGCCATTTTTGTCACTTTTATGGAATTTCCGACGACTTTATTTTACGACTAAAAGTGAGAATTTCACTATAAATCATTACGAAACCATTGTAGGATGACATTTTGACGTAAATACTTGTAAAGTGATTTAAGATTGGTCAAGACGTCAAAAGAGTATTTTTCGACGATAAGTATTATTTTTCAAAACTCGCAAATGGTATAAATAACATACTAAATGCATGCATAACATTACATCATAACTCATTACATATCATATCATTCGTAGTAGGTCCAGATTAACGATCACGCTATACCTCGTTGTACTCACTCTTGTCATCACACCGCTTTATCAGTGAGTTTTCATAGCCCCTACTTTTACTTGCTTTCATAACTGCTTGGGGAGATACATGCTCAACTATTTTCATTTACTTTCATAGTTACTCTAAACATTTAAGGATTCTTGTGAGTCATAGCCCCTACTCTTTAATTGTTTTGAATTACTTTTGGGAGATACATGCTCATTTATTTTTCACAAGTACTTTAGATTTTAAGGCTAAACTCTATCATGATCACCATTATTTCTAAATCAAATGTTATACTATATCCATTGTTCTTGTTTGCGGTTATAGTTCTACGTCAGATAACGCTCTAAATCGATTGATCATCGATACATCGTCAGATAACGCTCCAAATCGCTTGACTCATCGATACATCGTCAGATAACGCTCCAAATCACCGACCATCGATACATCGTCAGATAAAGTTCTATATCACCGTTGATCGATACATCGTCAGATAACGTTCTAAATCGCTTGACTCATCGATACATTAAGTCTAGTTTTATTGATTAAGTGCTATCGTTCTCACGCCGAGTTAGGTATTATTGTGAATTCATTTGACATCATGTATTTGAACATAAACTATACACATTTTGGCGGTGGGTTGTGAATACACAGGTTGCAAGTTTTGTATGGGCGAACTTGGGCGGGTGGATTTACAATGCCTTTGTCGCATAAACGATTTTGAAGGCTTTACATTTCAAAACAAACTCTATGAACTCACTCAACCTTTGTGTTGACACTTTTAGCATGTTTTTATCTCGTGTATCTAAGGCATACAATTCATGGCATGCATTTGGACACATCATGGAGTCGCGGTGACGACGCGTCTCACTGGGTTTTATGAACTTTAAAAACCTCGTTTGACTTGTACTAAACTTATTTTCCGTGCATAGTAACTTTCATTTGGGACCTATCTTTGTAACTCGATTGTTTTATTAAATCAAACGATGTATTTTCCAAACGACACTTTAGGTCGCTCAATATAACCTGATTGTGATGCTATGACATCAATCCCGTGAATTCCATTCACCGCAAAATGTAATTTGGGGTGTGACGGTGTGTGTGAAGATGGTGGTTATGAAGAAGAAGAAGATATGGTGGTTGGGTTGTGTGTGTGTGTGTGTGTGAAGATGGTGGTTATGGAAAAGAAGTTTTTTTTTTTTTTTTTTTTTTTTTTTTTAATTTTGCAAGATATATGATTGTATATATATATATTTTTATATTTTGGCAAGATAGTGTATATGGTTGTATATATATGTGAAAATGTAAAAAATTAAATTGTAAAGTGGCTCCCAAATGAAGAGGTTGAGGTTTGTTAAGAGTGAGGAGGGTTTGTTGTGGTTAGTTGTGGAAAATGGGATCTTGATGTGGCATACTGAAAGTGGCACGACTGATGAAGTTGAGGTTTGTTATGACACCGATGCTCTAAGAGGTTTGAGCTTTTAAAGTATAGATATTTTTAAAACGAACTTTATGATACTAAAATACATAAATAAACCGTGGGTAATTATATTACCAAATGAACTTTCTCTCAACTATATGTTGAATGTAAGACATGTGACACATCAAAGCTCATTTAAGTGAGCACATTTACACATTTTGACTCCCATTTTCAATATTAAATGTTTAGAGCACTTAAACTCTTACTTGTGCGCCTAGCTAAAGACAACATACATGACTAGAAGACAAAACCAAGAGCAACCATAAGAGACTCTATTCATAACACCATAACACCAATAACACCGCCCACTTCGCCAGTACCACATCGCCTTTAACATTTAACATTAACATCCCTAAAAATACCCACAACCATAACATCTCAATAACATCAATAACACCAATAACATTTCATATTTTCAATTTCAACCCTAAACTAAAACAAACACTTCATTTATTAAACAAAACAAACATTTCATTAAAACTAAAACATATTACAATACGAGATTAAAAATAATAATAATAAATAAATAAAATACAACGAAATAAAAAAAACACACCGCAAATAAAACGTTACAACAAATTAAAGGAAATGACGAGAATACGATCTCTCGACGAGGTTTCAAGTTATATTTTTGATGATTCGATCTTTTTCGTCATTGATCCACCGCACGACCATCGATCTTGCCCTTCAATGGCGCCATAAAAACTTTATCTCTTCCAACCTTGTTATTGTGAGATCTTTTTCTGCAAGGCCCGACACGCCGCCGGAGACTTCTCGCTTCAAACGATACTGCTTGCCATAGTTTCGTGAAATAAGTCGACGAGCTCGTTCCTCCAGGTGCTTGTTCCCCAAGACTTGTTGTAGTCTCGGATCTTGCTTTCTTGGTAGCACGTTTCTTTCCCATGGGCGTGGTTGTTCATCATTACCAAACAAAGCCTCGCTTGTTGTCTCATTTCTTATAATGACGCAAAACCTCCCAAGTGTCATCGAGACCAAACAGTGCTCTCTGCTTTCCTCACGATACCATTGCTTTGCCCGCTTCATCACATCCACCTCACTTTCCCCGCTTCGTTGATCCCGCTTGCACGTATGTAACAAGAGTTGAACTTTGTGCATATCCCGCTCAACGCTTTCCATTTGCTTGACATCATGTCCTTGGTGCGTCGTTGAAAGTCGAGTCTATTGAACTCATTTCGACCCGATACCAAAACGTATCTCTAGGTTGGCACTTTCCAACTTTTGGATCCTCCGAAACAGCTATGTAACACCTTGCAAGTAATGCTTCCTCCGCTAAATTCCAACGCGAAGAACGACAACCTCCTCATCGAATCAATTGGTTCGGGCTCTGGGTCTTGGATTTTTTATTTTCACTTAACACGACCTTTTCCTTTTTCGAGGAGATGTGGGAGTCTCAAAGAATATCTTGTGTTTCAGTTTGTGATTGTTGCGATTGTGTGAATTGTAGGTTTGAAAGTTGGAGTTTAAGGTGCTTTGTTGGTTTTGTTGTTGCCAAAACAAGAATGTTTGATGTTGTTGCTACATTTCTTGGCTCGAGAAGCCTAGTGTGTTGGGTTTGAAGATGAACCCAGTTCGAGTTAGATGATGAACCCGGTTTGAGGATTCCACCCACCACCGGAAGATTCAGAAACTATCGTCGTTGCCTCCCGACATTGTTTTTTTTTTTTTTGCGCTAATCGAAGTTGAAAGATCGAGAGTATTGAGAGGATTTAGTAGTTGAAGTGTGGAAAAAATGGTGTTTTAATTGTGATTTATAGTGGTAAAAAGGTTTTGAAAAAAAAAATTTAATAAAAACTAGCCGTTAGGGTGGTTTTTGAATTTTTAAAACTTAACGACTAGTAGCCGTTAGAGGACTTGAAATGAAAATTTTTGAATTTTTTTTTTTTTTCAGCTTAACGCGCGTTATAGTGGTAACGCAAAGGGACCAACGACGTTAAACATTCAAACTTCCAAGGGTGTAACGCCGCTAACGGCGTTAAAATGCCGATAACGGACGTTACCCCGTTAACAATGGGAGTGCTCTAATAACCAAGTGCTCCACACTTCTTGTGCGCCTCATCTAAAAACAAAAAACCCGAGCACACCCAAGTGCCCTACCTTTTGTGCCCCTCATTTTAAGACAATAAACAACTGTATTAAAAACAAAACAAACCAAAGCGCACCCAAGTGCTCCACCAATCCACCCCTTGTGCCCCAGCGCACCCAAGTGCTCCACCTCTTGTGCCTCTTCACTACTCGAAAGCCACCAAAAATTATCTTTTCAAAAATTAAATTGGTTGAAAAAAGAAACAAAAAGTTGAATGGGCTAATGGATGTGAATCGATGATGAGCAGTTAATGTTATGAAAAAATTAACAGCAAGTAAAAGATGTGATAGTCTTTTGATGGATATGGATGATACTTTTGAAAGTAAAAGATGTGAAAATAAATTGGTGATGTTTTTGATGGAGTTAAGTTAATAGATGATGTTGTGAAAGTAGATGTACTTTTATAGATATTTAAATTGGAAAGATGAAACATAACTCATGGTATTTGAGGCTTGTTTACATAGGTGCGCTTCAGTAGTAGTCTTGCTTTGGGTGTGCAAACCGACCGAATCTCGAATCTCGCCTCGATCCCGAGTCTCGAATCACGTTAGTCGGGCTTGTCGGACTTGTTTCGAGTCCGAGTCGGTTTGTGTTTTCGGTTAGTCGGGTTTCGGGCTTGTCGGGATCGGGTCGGGACGAGCCGAAACCAAAAACAACAAACAAAACCGATCAAATCCGAATCCCGCCCCGATCCCGAGTCCCGAATCATGTTAGTCGGGCTTGCCGGGGTCGGGAGTCGGTTATATTCTTTGGCTTTGTCGATTCGGCCGGGATCACCGATGCTCACCTTCTAGTGCCCTTGGTTCATTTTGGTGCTCTTGGTTCATTTTGGTAATATATAAATATAGGTTTGTTTTAGTTAAAGATTTTTTTTTTTTTTTTTTTTGAAAAGGCATATTATAAAACAACAAAACAAATACAACCAAGCTAAACAAACCTAAGCCAAGGCCACCACAACACACTTAAAGAAAAGAAATAGGCTCCCAACGAGATAACAGGGAGCAACCACCAACACACGAAACACAAAGCTAAAACAACAACACTAAAAAAATACGAGGCCACAGATCTATAGACACGAACAATAGGCCCAAACACCCCTGCTAGTGTAAAAGACACTAGAAGCAACAACATAAAAAAACACTCTTCACTAATATATCCCCCAACACATCAGCTGAACACCTAGACCAAACATTATCAACAACTATGCCCGAAACTCTGAATCCTTTAAGTATTTCATCGGATTAAAAACCCACGACTGCCACAAAACTTCATAAGCCCCCAACTCTAAAATGAGGTATGTTTTTAGTCTTGATTGGTAATTTGGTTTTTAAAATAAGCTAGCTTATAAAATTAGTTTTGTTCGTCACGCATGTTTACGGAAGCTATTAAAACTTTATAAGCCCAAGCCAGTTGAAGCAGGTTTATGGGGCTTATAGTTAGTCAAATTACTTAAATACTTTTCAAATATAGTTGATTATCACGCAAAAAATGAAAAAATATATTAATTTAATTTAATTTATTTTTATGCGATTTACATTAAACTTTAGATCTAATAATTCGCCAAATAATTTTATGAAAATATAAATCCATCTTTCAACTTATAAATAAGTTTCAATATCACCATCGCCTTATAATATAATCTCCAGCCTCGAGCTCAAGCCCATTTAATCAATCATCCCATTAAAACTAGAACTAGGAGAATACACAATAGTGTTGCATTATTTACCAATGAGCCTTGATTGGGTTACCACATAAACATGTACAACTATGATATTTATTAGTCCCTTTTTTGGTATATGGCGAAAATGCGGGGTAAAAATGTGTGTACTTTGATTCAATTACATTTGATTATTGAAGCGAGAAAGTCGGTTACATTAACACATCTTTGCAAAACCCTCCTTCGACTTACCGTTAATACTTTCCGTTTGTCCTACGTGGCGACTAGCTTTGACTTTAATTGTCCATTGCTTGTCCACTAGGATCAATTCACGAATAAGCATATGACACGTGGTTGTAGTGAGTCACAATATCCATGAAAACGTTGACATATGATATGAGAGATTGAAATTGGACCTGTTTTTAGGCCCCTTTACTTTATCTCATTTTTTTTTTTTTAATCTTTTGTGTATCAAGTATCAACTTTCATGTGATTTCTTTTTTAGCTTAAATTTATGTAGAAACTCGACACATTAGGTTAAGAAAGTAGTTGTTGTTCTAATTTAAACCTCTCGTGTTAAAGTGTTAAGAAAAAGGAATAATTGATCAGGAATGTTAAATAAAATGTTGGCGTCGATGCCCAAAGAACAGCAGAAAGATAATCAACAACCTGCTCAACAGAAACAAAACAAGGTCGTGAATAAATATCACTGGTGGTACACGGATATCACTTGGAATCGTGTGATCACTTTCCAAAGTAAACTATTCGACCCTAACGCCCCAGGTTACCGAATATCTACTTGGGATAAGACCAAACGCAGCTTATAGAATTAGCACAATTCAATAACCTCGCGCTTATAAGTGTTTTGTGTTTTCGTGTGTCCCCATGCATGTTCGGATCTCCTATATATGGAGGTTACTCTTGAGCTATTCCAATGGAATTATGAGTATTAATCGCCCATTAATAGCCTCATAATTATCCCCATTATAGTCGTTAGTGGTTACATGACCAATTAAACGTGGTCATAAAGAAGTTGTAATCGTCATTTAGAAGATACTTTCCATAAGCGCATTTCCACTAGCAAGATTTCACTTGCAGTGGAAGTACAACCTATCGATGGAAACACCGCTATCAAGATTACAAGCACTATCATTGGATACACCACTTCAGGAAACATCGCTATCGCTGAAAACACCTTATCGATTGGAAGCCACAAGCGTACTTTCCACAAGCAAGACTTTCACCAAAGAAGATTTCTACTAGCACTACCAATACAAACCACTTATAAGAGTCGAGTGTTTATGGACCTTATGGTGTACACTCCGCACCTCCTAACCCATTACAAGGTGTGAACTAATCCCACAAGTGCACTAAATTTTCCAACAATCCTCCCAAATTTAGTTCACTTCCTTTGCATGAAAATAAACATCAATCAAAACATGTGCATAAACGAAAATGTCCCGAGGATCAATTTCCATCTTAGTAAATTACACGCTCAAATATTCGAGAATCGTGGTGTTCTAAGAATTGAACCTTCAACCCATTTGAATACCAAGATAAAATACACACAAGTTTTCAAACACTTAAAAGCTCCCGATACTATACAAGCCATGTGTCCATATCCAAATTCATAAATGTTGTAAAAGCTAAAGTCCAAAGCTTCTCAAGCGGCAAAACTTCAACATTTACATAGGTGGTTCCTCTTTATTCATGCTCCCGCCAAGCACTTTTTCAAAGAAAAATAACCATTAAGAAGTATAGACTTCATCCTCCTTTCAAAGAGTTTCGAGCACAACCTTGGGATGTAAATAAAACATGTACTCCAGTCCATCGAATGTTCGAATTTTCCACATTGAACTCGACTCCTAAGTTTCCTCGTGAGGAGTGGGTGTCCTAGCATTCGGTGACTAAGTTGGACTTAAACCCATCCCTTTAGCGACTTTATAACCAAGTCTCTAGCCGCACCCTTCGTCAAGTGATCGCCTAAGTTCGCTGAGATCTCACAAACTCTATAGATACCACCCCATTCATGATAAGCTCACGAATCATGCTATGCCCGACACCCAAGTGTCTAGACTTACTATTGTACATCCGCTATAAGCCTCACCAATGTAGTCGCACTATCACACCGGATAGAAATAGGTGATATAGGTTTGAGCCACAATGGAATCTCGAGAAGCAAGTTTTTCAACCATTGACTTCTTTACCAAGAAATGCTAGAGCCACAAATTCGATTCCATTGTTGAACCGGTGATGCAAGTTTGTTTCTTGGATGCCCAAGAAATTGCACCTCCAGTAGGAATACCCACCACGGTAGACGAATTGTCTTCGAGTTCTTCGATCCAACTTGCATCAGTGTAACCTTCCAACACGATGGGTAACCGTATATGAGAGACTATAATCCATAGTTCTCTTCAAATACTTCAAGATTCCCGAATCGCTTGCGCTGATGAGCACTAGGATTGCTAGTATACCGCTCAATTTTCCCACCGCAAAACCAATATCGGTCTTGTACAAGTCATGGCATACATCGACAACCAATTACCCTAGAATACTCAAGTTGAGATACTGACCTTGCCATGATTAGGCATCGACTTCACAAGTATCCATAGGTGTACTCATCGGAGTACAATCAAAGTAATTGAATTTCCTCGCAAGACTTCTCAATATAATGAGACCGAGATAGAAATTCTTTTACTTTCATGTTTAATCCTTATACCAAGGATAACATCGCCTCCCCATGTTTTTCATGGAGAACCTTGATGACAAAATTCCTTTGTCGTCAACTCGATTTTGGTCGCCAAAGATCAACATGTCATCAACATATAGACAAATGATGACTCCTTTACCGATTCATCAAATTTGCTATATACACATTTGTCGCCTTGGTTAAGAACATAACCACTAGACAAAACCACTTCATCAAACTTTTGATGCCATTGTTAGGTTCCGCTTAAGTCCATAAAGAGACTTAATCGCTTTTTACACCTTGTTTTCATTGCAAAAGATGAAGCCCCGAGGTTGGTTCATATAAACCTCCTCTTCCAATTCACCATTCAAGAAAGATGTTTTCACATCCATCCGATGAATAACCGATTATGAATAGATGTCATAGCAATCGCCAGCCTTATGGTAATCGACACGAGCCATGTGGGCATAAGTATTAAAATAGTCTATTCCCGGCTTTTGTTTAAAGCCCCGAATGACTAGTCTAGCCTTGAACTTTTCAATAGTTCCATCTACCTTCATTTTTCTTTTGAAAATCCATTTGCAACCCGCAGGCTTGCAACCGGTGGTAGATCAACCAACACTCAAGTGTTGTTGCCCATGATGGAATCCATCTCATCATTGATTGCTTCTTTCCGTAAAGCAATGTCACGGGACTTCATTGCTTCTTCAAATGTTTTAGGTCATCCTCAACAATGAAGCAATAGGAGTATTGGTCGAGACCTCATCCTCGGTTCCTTCAACTAAGTATAGTTGAAACTCGTGTCCAAATGACTTTGGAGTCCTCGACCCTTTTGCTCTTCCCGAGCACGTGTTCGTTCTGTCGAACCACAACCTCATCGAGGACCACCGATGGTTCATCATCGAGGACCTCGATACACCAAGGTCATGAGTTCCATTAGAATCCTCGACTTGGTCTGGGACCGATGAGAATCTATTCTCATCAAAGTCCGCATCCTTGATTCAATTATTGAGTTAATGAAACATGTTCATTAGGTTCAATAACATAGAACCTAAAAGCCTTGGAATGCTCAAGATATCCAACAAAGATGCAATCAATGCCTCTTTCACCCAAAGTCTTTGCTTTGGATCGTGAGTCTTACAATGACCCTACAACCCTGCACCTCGAGATAGTTCAGTTGGGTTTCTTTTAGTCCGAGTTCATAAGGGGTAACTTTGTTCCTTTTGTTGGGAACCCTATTTAGCAAATAGCAAGTCATAACATAGCTTCACCCCGTAACCCTTGACTCAATCCGAATAGGACAACATGGAATTAACCATCTCCTTCAAAGACTCGTTTTCCTTTCGTAAATACCATTTTGCCGAGGAGTATAAGGGCGATTGTTTCATGGATTATTCCAACAGACCGAAAGCACCGAGTATCCATGTACTCACCTCCCTATCGATCCTTAATATTTTGATCAAAGACCCAAGTTGTAATTCAACTTCGCTTAAACACTTTGAATTTATCTAATGCTTCATCCTTGGTATGTAATAGATAGACATAACAAAATCTAGAAGCATCATCAATAAACGCCACAAAGTACATCTTATTCCCCAAAGAAGGAGTGGCATGCAAATCACATGTGTCACTGTGAATAAGCTCCAAGATCTTAGTCTCACGACTAACACCCCGAAAGGGTTTCTTGATTATCTTGGTCAACATGCAAGTTTTACACTTTTCAAGTGTCCATGTCAAAAGCAGGATTAAACCATCCCTAGACATATCTTGCATTCTTTTATAGTGAACATGACCAAGTCTAGCATGCCAAAGGTTAGAATCACTCGATCATATGTGGTCACAAAAGTCGAAATAACACCTGCTGGTAATATTAAGCCTGAACATTTGATTACATAAATAACCAAAACCAATAAAACACCACATTTAGAAAGAACAAATTTATCGATTCAATAACTTGTTTATATCCATGATTATTCAAAACACTACTTGAAACCAAGTTTTTCCTTATATCGTGAACATGAATAACATTAAACAAAGTTACAATCTTTCCGTAACTAAACCTAAGATCTACACAACCACGACCATGCACCAAGGTCGTTGACTCATTTCCCATGTGAAGAATAGAACCATCATTCAAGTTGACTCATAAGTCTTGAACCACTTCTATCTTTGAACACATGAACTGTTGCACCGTAATCAACCCACCACGCAACATTATCATCCCGCACATAAAAGATTCGATACATATGTAACATAATAAATCGAAAAGACTTATTAAACATATTCGACCTTTCAATGAGTTGGTGAACCACCACCCCCGAACCATTAGTGCCGATCCATTGGCTTTACCACCAATTTTAACACCCTTGCATTCCCTTTTAATGTGACTAGTCTTGCCACATTTCCAACAAGTAGGTGTTGCCTTCTTGTTAGATCCGCCTTGTGTTGTCATGATACTTGCGTTTGCCTTTGTTGTCATTGTACTTGGTGGAGTTGTTATGCTCCACCATATTGACAACAGATGGTCCAAAGAAGATTGCCACTCTTTGGCTTGTCATTATCCCGCACCTTGAGAGATTCCTCAATGCGCAGATGACCGCCCAACTCAACGAGTTAACTCCTCCTTCTTATGTTTCAAGGTATGCTTGAAATCTTTCCAAGAAGGAGGAGTTTGTCAATAACACAAGAGACCTGAAATAGCCTCATCCATGTGCATATTGTGTTGTGTAAACCTTCCAAGTATTCCAAGAAGTTCATTGTATTGTTCCATAACCGGTCTTGAATCGGTCATTTTGTAATTTGTGAAATTACTAACAAGGAACTTCTTACTTGATGCATCCTCGACCATATATTTGGCATCCAAGGAATCCCAGTTCTTTGAAGATTCAAAGTTCGATAAATATCAAACAAAGAATCGATATATCATTCGAATAAGACCTCTGCATATGTAGTCATCATTCTCCCACTTGCTCCTCCTTCCGACCGCTTCAACCGTAGCATCATCCCCATCATCGAATTGGAGTAGTCAAGACATAAACCACACTCATGCTTGATAGCAAGAAGTGCATCTTCTTCGCCACCTCCTAAAGTCCACCCCTTCAAACTTATCAAGCTTGGCAAAGTTTGAAGCCATGTGTTTCATTGCAAAGAAGACCATTGATTATCACAAATAGTTTACTTTGATTGTTGGCGTCGGTTGCCCAAAGAATGGGTAAAGATAATCAACAATCGCTCAACAGAAACAAACAACAAGGTCAAGAATAAATACCACTGGTGGTTACCGGATATCACTTGAATCGTGTGATCACTTTCCAAAGTAAACTATTCGACCCTAATGCATGGGTTACACGAATATCTACTGGGATAAGACCAAATGCGCTTATAGAATTAGGCACAATTCAATAACCCTTGCGCTTATAAGTGTTTTGTGTTTTACGTGTGTCCCTCATGCATGTTCGGATCTCCTATATATAGGAGGTTACTCTTGAGCTATTCCAATGGAATTATGAGTATTAATCGCCCATTAATAGCCTCATAATTATTCCCATTATAATTAGTGGTTACATGACCAATTAAACGTGGTCATAAAGAAGTTGTAATCGCCATTTAGAAGATTTTCCATAAAGATCTTTCCACTAGCAAGATTTCACTTGCAATGGAAGTACAACCTATCGATGGAAACACCGCTATCAAGATTTCATAGCACTATCGGTGGATACACCACTTCATTGGAAACACCGCCATCGAAACACCGCTATCGATGAAGCCACAAGCAAGATCTTTCCACAAGCAAGATTTCACGTGAGATTTCTACTAAGACTACCAATACAAACCACTTATAAGAGTCGAGTGTTCATGGACATTATGGGTGTACACTCTGCACTCCTAACCCATTACAAGTGTGAACTAATCCCACAAGTCACTAAATTTTCCAACATAAAATAACTTGTATGTAGTTGATTGTGTTTGTATTAATATTTGGTGAACTGTGTACAATAACTTTGTAAAGTTAGACTTGTGTCAAGTTTACTCCCACATCGGTTAAAGGCCAAATATTTCACTTGTTTATATATTGTGGTATACGTGGCATAACTAATTTGACGTTAGGAAAATGTTGTTGGCTAATTACATATAACGATGCTAAATAATACCATCGACGTAATGTGATTTAGTCAATAACTCCAAGTGAGCCATTTTCATTCGAGTTTAAGGAAGTCAGTGCAGCTCTAACTTAAATCTCTCTTGTTAAAGTGTCAAGGAAAAGGAATAATTGGATCAGTAATGCTAGTTAATTCAAATGAATGATACGCGGTTGATTGTGTTTGTATTAATATTTGGTTAAATTTGTACAATAACTTTTAGAAGTGACTTGTGTCAAGTTTACTTTCCACATCGGTTAAAGACCATATATTTCACTTGTTTATATATTTTGGTATACTTGGCATGACTAATTTGACGTTAGGATAATGTTGTTGGCTAATTGCATATAACGATGCTAAATAATAACATTGACATAATGCGATTTAGTAAATAACTTATATACGCTTTCAATATTTTTAAGCACTTTTCTCTTCAAGTTAAAATGTTTGAACTATCTAAGTTTAGGCATTTTTTTCTTCAAGAGTTCAAGTTAATATGTTTGAACTATCTGTATAATTTGAGCTCGACAACCCAAGTCAATAAGTATAATTTGAGCTCTAACTTGATCCTTAGGTGCAACAGCCTTGAATTAGTGCAAGTCATATTTTAACACAAATTTAACTTAAATTAAAACACTCGTAATATTGTACGATTTTTCTTTCCTTTTTTGATTCTTTAAGGGGGTAGGGTTCCTTCTAGATTAAAGTTTTCTATTTTGTATATCGTTTTTGGTTTAGTTCTGCTCCCATTTTGGGGTCATTTGGTGTTTGTTTTCACTTGTATTGTCTTGGGTCTAAGGTATTTTCCTTCAATAAAAATTCATTGTTTTATAGAAAAGGCTATTCGTTAGAGGAAGGTATTGCCACACGCGTTAGACTCGTGAACGACGACAATGAGAGTAAGGGTGAATTCTCATTCACAAACGTAGCGACCTATACAATCATTATGAGATTAATATGTGTGTGGTAAAATTAGATTGTAATTGGTGAGTTGTGAATGAGAATGAGGATGAATATGGCGTTGAAGCAAAAATAATCAAAGATAAAAGAGAATGTTATAATTAAAGGTAGTGAATTGCAATGTTTTAAAATCTAGTTTTTTAATCCAATCGTTCAAGTTCTTGTTTTCGATGCATCTGGTTAAAGCGCTCATTTAATGCCTAAGATGACCTTCTGGTAGTTAAGCCGGTTCCAAGATAAACTGATGGGGATCAAATTGGGTTAATTTTATCCTATATAATGCATGTATATATTATACCATTTGTTAAAGTAAAACTTAGGAGCCGGTATTGTTGCGAAGCTGCTGGTTGTGTGGTCGGCTAAAGGGAGGAGGATGGCTCGGGTGTATTGTAGAGCCGTGGCTCAAGCCGTAATTGTATACACGTCGAACCGAGCCGAGCCGTTTGCTAAGGATTAAAATAAGGTTAGTGGGTTTTCACTTATTTGCCACTTAATTTTAGGGGTGCGTTGCATGTTGTACAACTGTTTTCATTGTCAATTCAAGATGTTTTTATATCTAAAACCGACTTGCCTTTTCATTTGTTTGGTTTTTATTCAAAATCGATACACACACAAAGGCGACGTAGGAAAATTAGACATGAAATTTTTATGCAAAAATATTGTTATTTAGAGTTTATTAATTTAGTTGGTAAAAGCTTAAATTGTTTTAGGAGTTTTAGTCGAATGATGAATATAACGCTTTATTATGCTTGCATATCATTATAGTTAGCTAAAAGAGTTAATCGTGGTGTTAGAGGTTTTGTTCACTGTTTGTGCATATTATTTTGAATTAAAGTTATTAAGTTTAGTTTTCTGAATTTTGCATTTAAATTAGAAAATTATATTAAAAACTTTGGTTGGGGTAAAATAAATCAGTTACAAGAAAAGAATAGGAAGCATGCATGTGATGAGACCTCACCCCCTCTCCTTGTTTTATAAAGACGAGGGGGTCGTGATATCCAAGTCATAGTACGACTTGGACACCAAGGAGATCTCAATTGCAATCCTAATTGGGCTACACTATCTAAAGTTCTAAACAAAGCTATTTATTTACCTTGCAAGACAAGTAACGTACATAAAGAAACTAGTTTAATCCTAAAAAGTAAAAACCTTCAACTTCCTAATCGGCACATACCATAAACTAGACTTGCTCATTCACAATGCAAAAAGTCTTTGAAAGACGTTTTCTTTGACATCTCATATTTCTATCACCTTCTGCCTTTTATAATAAAATCTACTCAAATGCTTAAAAGTCTTTTGTAAAGCTTATTTTGTACTTTAATTATTAACATATTTAAATGGTGTAAGAAGAGAAAGCTCCAAGTCAATGACTTGAAGATCCTTAAGCTATCGCTAAAGTTGCTCCAATGAGAAAAGTCTTATAGCGACTTTTCTGGGAAAAAAAATCGTTTCTCTGCCTTTTGTTAAAAATGCCTAATAATAAAAACAAAGGGTATAAATAATATAATATTAGTTTATGACTTTATGCCATTGCTAATCGTTTGAGAGATTATCATATTTTGTAGATTGGAAATGAGTAATGTGTATATTTTAAGGGATTATTAATGAAAGTTGTCACTCTTATTTAGATTGTTAAAAAAATAAGTCTTGTGGTGACAAGAGTTGAGATCATGTAAAACTAAAATTATTTAAAAATTCAATAAACCCAATCTTATTTATTTTTTTTATCAAAATTAAAAAAAACCTCGCCTTTACACCTCTTTTTTAAAAATAAAATATCTCGAATAAGAATTGTCAGTGAAAAAATATACCATCGCTGACGAAAGTTTTTTATCTTTCGAAGAACCAAGACTTTGATATATTTTCGACAATTTTTTTCGATTTTTTAGTTGCATCATTTTCCAAACGTAACTTAAAAAAATCGAAAAAAAGTTTGTTTAAAATATATGTGTCTTTTCTATGAAAGATGATTTAATTTTTGTCGCGATGGATAATTCGCTTTATGTAACAATTAACGATTTGCGAGATATTTACTTTTAAAAAATGTAACATTTTTTTTTTTTTTGGAAAATGAACGATCATGATTAGTTCATTGGATGTTTAGAATGTTAGATCTACAATGAACTTTTCTCTAAAGATCAATATTTTGAAAGATCCAAAGAACCAATCATCACATCTATTTTTTATCAAAACAAAATAAATAACTTTCACCTTTTAAAATATAAATATCTCGCAAATCGTTAATCATTCACGTAAATCTAATCATACCATCACGACGTAATTATATGATCTTTTATAGACAAACACTCGATATACTTTCAACAAATTTTTTCGTTTTTTCGCCACGTATGGAAAAATCATATGTGTTTTGCATCACAAATCACACGTGATTTTTCTGCACGAATCGAAAAAAATCGTCAAAAGATATCAAAGCTCCGTCTACTAAAAGATAAAAAATACTCGTCGAATGGTATATTTTTTTTTCCTTAAAGATTTACCGGTTTAAGATATTTTATTTTTAAAAAGAGGTGGAAAGTGAGATTTTTTTAATTTATTTTCTTTTGATAAAAAAAATGAGTGACTAGGATTGGTTAATCGATCTTTAGTTAATTTTGGTTCTATATTGATCTCAACTCGTGGTGACAATTACATATATTTGGTGATGTGTTTGATGATCATTATTGTTTATTTTTATTTCTATTCTGTATAGAGCATTTATGACTTTTATATTTAGAAATCTTTAAAGTTTTAAGCTTAATTATTAGAAGTTCATTTTTTTAAATATTCAATTTAATACAAGTACTGTAATAATTATTCATTATAAATATCAACTATTTTTAATTGTATATATTAATTTGAACATTAAAATTTAAGTTAAAACAATATAAATGCAAATTTGTAATCACACAATAATAATGGTTATTGAGTACTTAACTATAGATACGTAAAATGATCATTCAATTTTAAATTCAATTTTGTTACTCATATTTATATAATTATCAAGATAATAATCTTAAACTAATATAATTAAAATATTTGCAACTTATTATTGTTAGGTCACTAGTTTTACAAACACAAGTAATATAGAAAGAGACAAGGCGATTGAACAAGATCTAACACACACACACACAATAATAAGACCGGTTATGCGTAGGCATATGTGAAAGAAAGAAAACTTGAACAACCAACCCTCAAATGAGGGTTTACAAGAGTATTTATAGGAGGAAGCTAGGCAACACCCTAGTTCCCATCCTTTCTTATATGGGCTTGGGCCTAAGCTTATGGGCCTTCTACATAAGCTAGACCTTAAACAAACATAAAGGCCATAATAAAGCTACCTATTACATATGAAATATAAATACTTGAAATACTGTTTAGAGTGATTCCAACAATCTCCCTCAAGTATATATGAATGTAAACGGTGAAGGCGTTGATGTAATAGTAGCTCGACGCTCTTCGACATTCTTCTTTCTTGTGAGAGGAATTGCCTTGATTCGAACAATCTCCCTAGTAGAGAGATAGTTATCTTTGAGCGGCTTATGCTTCGACGTCATCTTTAACTTTGTTCTTTGATCATTGTTCTTTGTGGTGAAAGTGATAGTATGTTGTTGTTCGCATCACCGCTTCAGTCCGCTTCACGCTCCAAAGGTTCCACGTCATTCTTCAACATGCTCACACGCCTTTGACGTTGGAAATCAATATCGATGAAGTTCTTTAAGTCTTTGACTTTGTAGATTCTTTGATTTGATGAAGAATCATTCGATCGTTGTGTTGCATTCGAATAGAACTTCCATTAGTGATGATGTTGGCGTGAGCATGAGAAGAATCAAGACGATCATTCCGCCCCGAGCTTCCATAAGAAGAAAACATTTCAAACGGTTAGTAATAAGCGGTTTCCGACTTACAAGTTTGAACTCGAGAGTGTTAACAAGATAGTGTGAAAACACAACTCTAATTTTACAAAGGCCGTTCTCGAACCGGAGTCCCACAAGTGAGATAACGCGATGTACCAAGTACATCTACAGCTCGATGAGTCGCCGAGGTACACCAAGCATCACCTCACGATCAGACCGTTTGAGACACACCGCGTAATCCACGGGAGTTACCGAAGTGACCGCCGTGGATGTTTGATGTTGACCGGCGGGAGTTTCCATTCAATCACCGAGAATCACGTAGTGAACCTCTCATAAATGTTCTCGATGATTGCTAAGATCCGTGAAGGACTCGATATGAACCATCGATCAAGATCTTATTTGTTGATCAACAAGTGATGAAATGTCAAGTGTTCCTAAGAGATCTTTTGATGAATCTCGTGGCTCTAGACTCAATAGTGCGCTTTGGTTTTCTTGAGCGGAGACTAGGGAGAGGGTCTCCTTCTTCAATACCAACGATCTCTAAGAGAAAGCCAATAGTTTACGTAGGGTTCCCGTGAGAATGAAACAAGCTTCGTTGAGAGAAACTTGAGTGGCTAAGAAGGTTTAGTGCATGCGCCATCGGGTCCATGACGACTTTTAATCTTCAATACCGGTGTCACTAAGTGACAATCAAGAGTATATGAATTGAACCGGTGTCCGCCCTAAGTTGAATAACTGGAGGGCTGTTTCTTTTCACCCTTTACTTTACATTTCTTTTGATTCTTCAACTCCTTCTTTCTCCGATTCTCATTTTCTCCTTTTACAATCATTCCTAAGGACTTCTAACACTAACTAATGGTAGTGTCCTTGGGTAGATCCCTCCGCTCTGGCGGATCATAGGACTGTTATTCCTAACCTTAGTCACCTTATAACTCCATGACTAACCTATGTTGCCATTAAAACCACAGTTTGTGAAAAATCTCTCAAATGGTTTGTAAATGAAAACATGTTTGAACCATCGAGAGATAAGGTTTTGCATAAATACTCCCCTCCACATGTGCTTAATAGTTTTAATGGTTAAATGCACAAGTGAGGAAAGAGCGCACATTTTGAATTGATCCACTCGAGATAGACAATCCCCGCGAGACACGGTTACGTTGCATAGTTAAAGAGTTACATTGTCGCTTTTAGGTGACAACTAGCTCTAATAACTACCTTGAAGGTGTAGACAAACCTCGAAAGGTTGTCATACCCATCGAGTTCATGTCTATCAAGAGTTTCTCGAATGGTACTTTCTACTTGGACAAGTCCTTTCATGAGACACGTTTACATTACTAGCGAACTAGCTTGAAATTATTACCCGTCCAGACAAGTCTTTTCGAGTTACAAACAGTTTAGTACCGTCAATTCGTTGGTTAAGTCCGAGGTACATGATTCATTTGCATTTTGCACAACATATTTCTTATCACACAATTTTCTCCCCTCAAAATGGCATAAAAATGTTATTTTTGAACGGTTGACAATAAATATGACCATTTCGAGTGTTGGGAAGATGACCACTATGAACAATTTGTGAACAAAGTTTTAAATCAAATACTCCCCTCAACAAGTGATATAAACGGTTGAGGTTTTGAAAATCATATGGGAAGTACTTGTGTTTTGAGCAAAACCTTGAAAATGAAAGGTTTGATAGGTTTTACTCAAAATAAGAAGCTTTCGCTCCTTTTATAAGGATTGTGGCATCGAGGCGCACTACGTGGTCCTTTCTTGACAATTACGGGTTGTACATCGTTATGTGTGCACAAGCCATTGACATATATCATCATACATCCAAAATTTTTAATGAAAGAACCAAATCAAGGAGTACCGTGAAGTGCGGTGATGTTCCTGTGAGTACGAACAGGCGCTGATAGCCGGTGATGTTGATCCCGGTCGACCACCAACAAAACTTTCCAACGCTCGAATCGATCCCTTCGAACAACCGCTCATCAATCATGGTGATGATCCTTCTCACATTCCTCCGATCCCGAGAATTCCATCGCTAGGGTTCCCAATGTTTTCACGTATATCCTTCAATCGATAAGCTAATCCGTCCCTAACCATCTTCGAGTATGATCTCCAAATTTGTGAAGCTCATTACACGCCATCAAGCAATTGCGATGAAGTTCATCGCGATAAACGACACCAAACGGTTTGTCGATGAGCGTTAATTGTGATAGCCGGTTGATATCGGAAGATCAAGTCGTGGTGGAGTGAAGTTGACACGCTTCGATATGATTCAACGGCAAGTCAAGATCTTCAACACGTTCTTTGATGACTATGCGTCGATGAAGATGAGAAGTGACTTGATGAATTCACGTTGTACTTCGCTTGAAATTGTCTCATGCGACCTTGAACTTTGGCAAGGTACATGTCTTCAATATCGTTGATGTTCAAATTCTCAAAGTCACTTCAGAGAATGCATAGTCCCTTTCGTCTTGTCTTTTGACCACAATCTTCTTGAGAAAAGTGTAGTCCCATTTAGACGATAGACCAACATGTTGGATGGCCACGATACTTTTAGTAATCGAACACCGCATGTTGAGACTTCGGACCAAGCGACACGTAGTAGATTCTTGACGCTCCGCCAATGGTGAATCCCATACATTGCATCTTGGTCATACGCTACCACTTTGTCGGAGAACATGTGGGTAGCACGTTCCTCGATGGCTATACAATCGAGTATATGGCGCAGGAATGGAAGTGTCGAGATGTAGCGATTTCCTTGAACCATCGCCACCGTGTTGAAGAAAATCTAAGTCTTTGTTGAAGAAATGTCCGAAAGGAACCTAGGTCGATCAGTTGGCCAATGGTAGGTAGAGGTCGAGACCATCGGTGTAATATGGAGGATTGTCCCGCTTGGTGAAGTCGATGTTTGCTTTCGGGTTGAGCCAATCCATGTTATTAGACATGGCTCGAGCAATGTTTTCAAGGTGATATTCAACCTCGATTGCACTTTCCGAGTGTCTTTCAAAAGTAGGAATGCTTCATTCTTGATGCGCTCAATTCGATTTCGTCATCTTCTTCACACGGAACCTTTCTTGCAAAATCTTTGCATGCTCCAAGGTACTACCATCTACCAATTCTTGACCTTCTTCGTGGTAGGGAGTGTTGTTAACAAGTGTAGCAAACCATTCAAATTCTTCGCTTTATCGTCATCTAGCCATGATATGACGCCAGATGAAGCGTCTTCTTCTTCTTTTCAAGGCTTAGATGATGATGCTGGTTTCTATCCTTGTTTGGGAGAGGTGGGTTGTTGTTGGGGCTCAGGACCTCTTCATCGTCACCACCCGTATATTCAAAGTGATCACCGGTTTTTGAGTCCGGGTGGTAACTCGAATCGTCCCGAGGTTTATCGGTTGAAGAGCGAGGAGGAGATCTTCGTTGAGAAGAAGTCCGTTGAGGTGGGGTTGCATAGAAGAAGATTCACCGATTGCTTCGACGCTTAGATGCGAGTCCTTGTCCTTATCATCGCCATCTCTTGGCCGTTTGGGTTGATCGGTCGACTCCTTGCATGATGATCCGAGTTGAAAAGCAAGTAGACCTTGAAAAATTTAGCTTCATCCAAGTAAACGTTCCGCATCGCTTTGACATTTGCATCACTAGTTTAGCGATTAACTCGATTCGAGAGATCGCTTCTTTGGCCATTGTATGTTTAACCAATGCGACGATGTTAGGGGTGAGTTGTCCGAAAATACTTCTCTAGTCACACCGGGACAAAGGTCGAGAAGAAACTTGTGGGTATGATCTCTTGTTGTCTTCTCCGGCCTTTTGGACTTTAGGAACGATATCTTGAAGGTACTTTTGAGTGTAACCTTCAATCATTTCATCCAGTTTCTTTACGATGACCTTTCATGAATTCTGAATAAACTTCCTTTCTTCTTGCATCTTGTCATTCTCGTCATGTAGATATTGTATTTGTTGATTGAGAAAGTTAAGCTTTATGTATAACATGTCTTTCATTCGACTTGTTGATGACTTTCACAATTCTTTCATGAGTCCGAGAAATCCAAGATTTAGGTGGTTTCTTCACGATTTGGATGATGATTTGGTTGACTTCTTTGATGGTGGTGGTGATGAATGAGATGAAGAGTCCGATGATGAGGAGACATGAGGAGGCTCGGGGTCCTTAGGCGGTTCGAAGTTTCCTTCGTGAATGTGTAGGACTATCCGAAGCACTTCGTCATAATCATCATCTTTATCTTTCTCGACTTCTCGCGGTTCCTCAAAATCATATACAATAGTATCCTCTGCAGCTTTTGTTGTTGCACAAGAGTGGTGGCACCAGCTCCCTTATCGGGTTGATTAACCGCATCGAGTTGGTGAAGATGAAGCTGCACCACTTGACCCTCCGGGCCACCCATTTGGTCTTTAGCAAATTCTTCACCTTTTGAAGATGTCGACGATTTTAAACTTCTTCCGTATGATTTATCCAGTTGCTCTTCTTCTTCTTCGTAGCTCTCATCATAGGGTACAATTGTTTGAGTCTTCCTTTTCCTTGGACAAATTGGAGGACTTGGAGGTTTTGCTATCGAGGCGTGTGCTTCGTTGCGCTTCTGAGTAATGAACCTCTTCATCTGTATCAAGATCTTCGAGCTCTCGTCCACAAGCTTTTTTGCGGTTCAAGTGTGGGAATAGGTTCGGCTTCCTTTACGGAACAATCCTTTTGAAGGAGGATTCCTTTAGGAAACTTCCTTTGACTCACAATACTTGTTGCGCTTCTCGCACTTCCTCTTATGGTTCTCCTTACGTGTGTTCCAAGATTTTTCGTCGAGATGACCAACTTTGCCTTGTCTAACCGCTTCCAGATACCTTTTGTACGCTTCGAGCTTTCGACATCTTCGCTAGAAGGAAATCGCAACACAAGACCTTGTTTCTTTGTAGACGATTCCTTGATTCTCGAAGATAGAATAGGCTCCGTCAACATATCGTGATTGTCGGGGTCATTGAGCCTCTTGGGAATATCGTGATGAAGTCCAAGTGCTCTCGGATCAACAGCTTAGTATATCCGATGTAGGAATCTTTGAGCCAAGCTTGTTGAGAAATGACATCATGTCATCCCAAATCGAGCTTCGATAGCGATGTGTTTCATGTTGACCAATGCCCAAAATATTTGCGCTCCATGAGCTTAGGATGCTCATAGCCACCGTCACGACCGTAAATGACTTGGTGATGATCATGTAGAGAGTTCTCCATGGTTGAGGAATACTCTTAAGCTCTACGTGAGAATGCTTGGTGATTACTCCCCGTAGCCTCGCCATAACCGATATCGATTAAGAATTGGAGAGTGAGCTCTTCAAAAGTGTGGCATATAGTTTGGTTGGTTCGACTTGTGAATTAGGAGAATAGCCCTTAAGTCGCAGTGTAATGGTGACTTGTTTGTGATTCGTAGTCACCGTCATGGCAGCCCGTCCTTGACCCTTTCCATAGTGTTCCGTAACTGCTGGATGTAGATCTCGTGAACAGTTGCAGAGTGAGTGAGCATATTCTCGATACGGATGAGTCCTCGTAATATCAATAGCAATTAAACACGAAGACTCGAGCAAGTGAGGGTGTCAAAGTCAACACGGAGATTATTCTTTCCTATCTTCATTGGATAGCCATAAGGATAGATATCAAGAATGGAGAGAACTTCGATGCATCCACATTCATTTGTTCACCATGTCGTGATCTCGAAATAACATTAGCCAAAAGAACCAACATATCGAAAGACATAATGTTAGTCAATGTAAGGTCTTATTGTCTAGTTATTGAATGTACAAAGTTAATGATTGTTACGAGTCCTAAGTCACTTGTATGTCCAATAGTCCAATGACGCCGTGAAATGTTTTGTGAGTTAGTTAACTTTAAGTTTTAAAGTTTATGTTATCACTTATGGTTCACAACATATCAAACGATTTAAGTTTATTAGTGACATTATTGGATTCGTGACGATATGATTAGTTTATTTACAAGTTTGTACACGTAACAATTCATAACGAAGGTATGATCCGTGCTTATGCGTAGGATTGGTAAAGTTATGCGAGACGTAAATGATATATGCGAGGCGTAAACTTACGCGTAGGATCCTAACTTACGCGTAAGAAATATTACGTAAGAAAAATTGGACCTTATGCGTAGAGGTTACGCAGAGGCATATATTAACCTTACGCGTAAGGCTACTCGTAAGAGTTGACCTTATGCGTAGAGGTCATTGCCACGCATATCCTTCACGTGATACGCGTAGTCCCATATGTAGAACCTTATGCGTAGAAGCTACGCAGAAGACTAATCTTACGATAACATGCTACGCGTAAGGTGATCCTTATGCGTAGAGTTACAACAACCTTGATTCGAATTTTAAGTGTAGCAAGCTCGAAACAAAGCATCATATCATCAATTTTGACACATAACATTCATTTTATGATGATCAAAACACAATTGCTCATATAAACATTTAAGGGTAGAAAACCCACGCGTAGTTTAAAACCCTAAATCTACGCTGTATGAATTTTAGCCATAGAATATGCACCAAAGTTTTTCGGTATGTCTTAGATGTTGTGAGAGTATAGTAACCAAGTTTTAACACTTAGTTTGCAAGTGAATCAAAATACCCAAACTCAAGAACCTTAAACCCTAATTTCTAATTCGACACAATTAGTGTTTCGGGTGGTTATAGAGCATGGAAATCATCAATTCATCATCATAAGACTATTACCCAACAATCTTTTATGCCAAAACACTTCACATTTGAAAAACCCAAATCGACACATAAACCCTAATTTTCAAAACTCATTGATAAGTGTTTCGGGTGGGTTTTGATGGTTAAAAGGATATCCTTGATGTATTTAAAACGTTTTGACACATTCTTTTTAACCACAAACACCCACACAATGATTGTGTGTTCATACGCTTATGCGTAGAACACATAATCACGCGAATATAATTTTTTAACCGTAGGATTTGCATGATATTGAAAACCTTAGTTTAAAAACATGTTAAGATCACAAAACAACTTACAAAGTGAAGATCAAAAACACGGATTTCTTGATTGATTCTTAGGCGAGGATGAAAAGGTTGAGTGTAATAAATGAGAAGTGAAGAAGTTAGGGAAGAGTTTTTATTAAAAGTAACTTTAACTTTTGACAGCTTTGGTCCCTCCACCTTTTCCTTTTTCAAACAAAGCCATTTAACTTCCATTTTGGTTACCAAACAAAGATTTTAGGAAAGAAACATGACGACACTCCCCTCGACTTGAGAAAATAATGAAAGGTTATTAATTTAAGTCCGAGGAGTGTCATTGTACCGTAAAATTCACCACCATTTGTTAAAAGAAACAACCGAGATATGATAACATGCAAGTACACGATGTTTTGAAACAGTTAAAGTTTTGATTTCTCCCCAACACTTGATCGGAAAAATACCGAATTTAGAAAGATTAGGGTGTTGACGGAAGAAATGTACTTGCAATGTTGAAAGAAAAGTAGATTAGAAGAATATTTTTGTGATTTTATAAGTTTTATATTTTTGTATTTTGTTTTGAAAAATTTATTTACAAAGGATGTTTTGGTGTTTGATGTGTTTTAAGACTGCTTTTAAGAGGTCATCCAATTCCTCTTGAGTCAAACACCTCATACCAATCCGTGGACCAACTCATTAAACCTAGCGGGAGGCAAGGCTTTGGTGAGAAGATCCGCCAATTGGTATTCGCACTCCACAAAGTATAATTCAACGGCACTGCTCCACGTGGTCCTTGATGAAATGATAGCGAAGATCGATGTGCTTTGATTTTGAGTGCCGAATCGAGTTGCACGAGATCGCAATGGCACCGATTGTCGCAAAGACATCGGATTTCGAATATGTAACCATAGTCTTTGAGTTGTGTTCTCATCCGATGACTTGAGCACAACATGCGGACATGGCTACATATTCTCGCTTCGTTGATGACAATTATGTACAATCCGCTTCTTTGATTGCCAAGACACCGGTTTATCCGAGAAATTGTAGAGCTCTGAAGTACTTTTCCTTGAGTCTAAGCATCCTGCGTGATCGCGTCATGCCCGAGGGGCTTGTTTGAGACCATAAAGAGCTTTGTTCGGTTTGTAGACATGGTTCGGGAACTCGGGATCAACGAATCCATCCGTTGGTCGACATAGACCGTTTTTTAAGTTGTCCATTGAGAAACGCCGCTTTGACATCCATCCGATAGACCGTCATATTCATATGAGTCGCGAACGCGAGAAATATCCGAACGACCTCAAGACGAGCAACCGAGCAAAAGATTCTTCAAAGTCTATTCTCTTCCCGACGATAACCCTTAGCAACTAGACGTGACTTGTTTCGGATGACGCCCTTCAAAGATCCAATTTGTTTTTCCAAATCCATTTTAGACCAATGACGAGACCCCGTTGGTCTTTCAACCGCTCCCATACTTCAAGACGCTTGAATTGGTTGAGTTCTTCCCGCATGGATTCAATCCGCTTGTCTTTTGTCATTGCGTCTTTAATGTTTTTAGGCTCGATTGGCGATGTGAGTGCATAAATGCAATGTTCACCGTCTGTGTGAAGACGTTGTCTCGTAACGATCGTTGATTCGGGTTGCCAATAATGTTAGCCGAGGATGGTCTTTTGTCCATCGGTGTGTAGAGGTTGATGTTGGTATACATTGTGCGATTCGAGGATTCAAATGGTTTGTTGAAGATTCCGCGACATCCGTGCGCAGCCTCATTAGCAAACGGGTTGAAGAACGATTTGGATCAAAATCGCAGTGGGGGTACTTCATTCGTAATATCATCACCGGTTCATCATTGTTGGAAGCGGTGTGTTCAACTGTTGTGTTGGAGTCAATCGGTGTAGGTGCATCTTCAAAGAGTTGTTGTAGCAGTGTATCGTATAGGAATATTATTATCGTTGTGCAATGGAAACAATGGATACACCGAGCACGCTCATCAATATCGTCACGTAATGTAGGAGCAAATAACCTTTCCATTTGTTGACGAGTTAGTCGGGGCTTTGTTCAATGATGATGGGGTTGAGGAAGTTTAAACGGTTGTGACCGGTTCTAAGTCGTTATACTCGTAAGCCATTTCCGTGAGTTCATCAAAATGAGCATGAATCGCTTCCATTACCTCCTTAGTTCGACGATTCCGATTCGAAACCTTTAGAATTGTCACAAGATCCAATAAAGACCCAATATCGCCTTTGGCTTTGAGCTTTCCAAAATCATCACGATCATTATTCGGATAGCAAAGGGATCCAAATACATGAAAGTGTTTGAGGTTCGGTTTATAGTTGTGGACAAGCTCGAAAGGTGTTTTGTTGTATGCTTTGTGATCATAGAACGGTTTTGAGTATAGCATGCGAGATACGACCGCCCATAAGTAACTGGAAGTTTAGCATTGATTAACATTGTTCTTGCGCTTCCACTAACGCTCGGTTTCGTCTTTCAACAACTCCGCTTTGTTCGTGTGTACGTGCAATAGATGTTTGATGTCAATTCCCACTTTCTCATAGAATTCACGAAGGGTTTTGTTAACAAATTCGGCCTTTGTCTGCTCTAATTATCCCGACGGTGTCATGGAGTCGAACTCGTATTTTTGTGAGAAAGGTGATGATCATTTGTGGAGCTTGGTCTTTGCTTCAAGAAAGTAGACCCAAGTCCATCGTGAGTAGTCATCAACAATTACTAAGATGTAGCGTTTGCCATTGATCGCTTGCACGCCGATTGGGCCACACAAATCCATGTGAAGAAGGTGAAGCACATGTCGAGAGTCGTGTTCCACCTTTGAAGGAAAATGAGCACGAGTGCTTTTCCCTTGTTCACAGTCGAGCAAAGGTGATCTTTGAATACCGGAATCGGGAGTCCTTCAACTAGTTTGTGTCGAGCAAGGTTGGTGATGGTTTGAAAGTTTAGATGTGAGAGACGACGTGCCATAGCCGGATTTTGTAGATGTTGCCTTTGAAAGTAAGCGGATGGGAGAGGAAGCAACCATGTCTTGCATAGAGATAGTGTAGAGACTAGAATTACGCGAGCCGACATAAGGTCATTTCCTTGTAGATCACGAATGAAACAAGTTTTCTCCCGAAAGCAACCTCCAAATCTCCATCACAAAATTGACCCATCGAAAACAGATTGTGACCGAGGCCTTCCACATAGTAAACCCCGCCGATTTCGATGTTCCCATTGACATAATCTCAGAGCCCATGATAGTCGCAAGTGATCGCTCCCGAACCCGACAAAGCCAATGAACTTTGCAATAAAGTTTGATAACAGTTTAAGGTTGCTCGTCATGTGTCGGGAACATCCGCTATCAACAATCCAGAGAATGATCTCAGATCACCGCATTACACATGCACGACACGGATGGAATAGAAGTAGATGTGGAACCCGAAATGTTAGAGGGTTCCAAAGTGTATATTAGACATACACACATTGATAATTTTAGGCATCCATTTAAATCCTAGTGTGTTATATATCCATTTCGCCATCTATAACTACTCTTTGCTTTAGTCTTAGTGAATGCACTAGGTGGTACTACATTCTTAGGAGGTGAAACAGAGCTACTGTGATAGCAAAGTTTGCCTTAGAATCTAAAGAAGGCGGTCTACCAAGCACGACTTAGAATGATTAGTGGGCCTAGAGATATTCCGATTCTTAGGATTCCGTAATCGAGAGATTATAGCTTTAGCAACACATTTGTCATGACAATCGAATTCATACTCTTCCGACAAATAACACAAGGTGCATCGATCAATATCAAAAGTACTTAACGGTTTAGCATTCGTTACATCACTATTTCTATTACATTTGCCGACGCAACATCTATAGTGGAAGCAACATGAGTCTTATTCGAGTCCTAGGGTGTTCTTCTACTTTAGCATTCCTTATTGATCTTTTCTTAGGTCGCAACTTCCTATTCTTCGATTGAGTGCTCCTAGGTCGTGAAGTGCGGACGCTTGGAAAAGATGCAACTATTCTGCTTTCAAGAGAGGGAAACACATTAGCAACTTGTGATTTGGCGTAGGGATTCTAGGTTCACGATTACTAAGTGTGACTGGTGCTAATCTCTTAATCACGGTAGGCGGAAGTTGTTCATACTTTCCTAACATTTCTCTTAACTTAGAGATAGTGTGAATCAAATCTTGATTTTCGTAACTAATATTACCAAAGAAAATTCATGACATCTCTAGTGTGAGCAAGATAGTGATCAAGTTCGTTTGATGCTTCATGTCGAGTCTTATTGAGTAAATCAAATATGACACCATATTCTGTTTAACTTTTGAAAGTTCTTGTTCATATTTTGAGATTTGACTTTTCAAAGACACGTTTTGATCATCCAGCTTGCTCAATTTTAGGATCGAAGATTTTGCACTCAACTCGAGCGATTTTCTTTTGAAAACTAAGTTGATGATTGTGAATATCTTTTCACACCAATGAAGACGACGATTTGCATTGTAAATTTCGTTGAGTAATCGTTTATTTTCGACTTTTAAAGACTCGATCCAAGCACATTATCGGTGTTCTCAACAGTTACAACATTTTCAACAATATCACAGAGATATAATCGATGCATATGGCAAAGAATAGAATAACACAACATTATGGATATCAAGACGATAACATCTTCCAAGAGTCGATCAACATCTTTTCTCAAAAGTTTCTTTTACGCTTAGTATTAGAAATAGATGTTTCGCTTTCTCGAAAACGACCTTCATTACCCCAAGTTCCTTATGAAAATCCTTTTCCTGTGCTAATGCACAACTTTTCAAGTTTTTAACATTAGGTAAAAGATTTTTCCGAAAAATGTCTCTTTGTTCTCGCGCAGAGGCGATTGAAAGTGTTCAACTTTGATTTCGTGAGCGATATTCTATCTCATGTTGTAAAATTTTGAGGTCACCATGAAAATGTCAAAATATCTAAGAATATTTCGATTTTCGTGTTTTGAGTTTACTTCACTAATTGAAGGTAAAGGACCATAAGTTTGTGCATAACTGCTTTGGGATTAACATTAGAAGACTCTGTGTGTTTTGATGATAACCCTTGGTGTGTTAGAAGAATCCGCTGGTGTGACGAAAGTGACCGCGCTTTTATAATTAAAAGGTTTGTTGTAAACAACGTTTTTAATTTTGATCGACTCGCCTTCGCATCTAATTCCTCTTGACGATGATATTCAACAACACTCATAATAGTATTATCAATTTTGTATTCTCGTGACCGGAAACTTCGTGAGTTGGTTTGAATGTTTTAGTGAAAGCTTTGGTTTGTAATCAACTAGATTTTTCCATATCCTTTTGGATTGGGTTTTAAGGTAAACTTTTCAATAGTCATATCGATTCACCATGTTTGTAAACAACAGCTTTAAACTCTTTAAGTTTGTTTTGCAAGTCGATAATTTCTTCAAGAAGGTCATCTACCCGATTCGTTGAATGCTTTTGTATGCGGAGAACTGCTTTTGACAAGTTAACAACTCAAATTTTAGCTTTTGATTTTCCAAGGTGAGAGCGTTAATTTGCTTTTTATGTTCATGTTTCAGCTTGTTCTAATTCGCATAACAAAGCATTCTTCGAGGCGGCTAGATCACGATCCGCTCTCTAAATATTTTTCGCTTTGATGAGATTTTGCAAAGCGGCTTCAAAACCTTTTTCACGGTTTTCTTGAGTTTTGAAAAGTTGAGTTGCATTTGTAAGCATTCAAAATCCTTGGTTAATAGTGCATTTTACTTTTAAGGTTTGATTTAATGCAACACATTCAAAGAATTTGGGATTGTTGGTCTTTAAGTAATGTAACAAGATCCGATGAGGCAAAGGTTCATCGTGTTCAACGCGAGTCACAACATGATCATTATTTAGATCCTCAAGTATAACCACGGAGTCAATTTGATTATCAAGGAAACCATAAGGTCATCCGGATCGCCAAATGTGACTACGGGTTTATTTGAAAATCGGCGAATGAGATGTAGATGACTCATTTTGAACATTCCGAGCCGTGTCGGATTCAGATATTGACGGAGATATTAGTTCGAGATATGATGATGGTTTGTTCGGTACCGAGACAAGCCATCGATGTCATACACCGGGCCTGTTTCACTCATGTGTAACTCTTGCATATTAGCCATCAACATAATAAATGCATTGGCCCGCAAGTCCTCCATATCATCATCCGAGTCTCAGATCCGCCATAAAGCTCGTTTTGTCCGTGAGAGATCCACCACTTCATCCTTAAGAGCCAAAAGTAAAGCCTCTTTGAAATAAGCACCGCCCCTAGTCCTTGGCTTTGGGCATGCATTAGCCAGTGTCCTTCTCATTGCGCTTGTAGCATCTAAGACCATTTAACCGATTTCGAGCATTTCTGCTCCACCACTTGAGCTCATTGTTATTCCTACCCACAAGATTAAACCCTTGACCACCGCCCATCCGACGACCATAATCACGATTCGAACTTCAACACGTCCATTGTTCACAACAACTTGAGTCCGTGTGTTAGATGAGGAACGAATACGATTGTTGGATTTGTTGGTGTAACGCCAAAAGCATTAGCAATCATCACAAATCCTTGTTGCAATGCTCGAACGGATCGATTTCCTCGCCGCTTCAACGACATATGCTTGAGCATTGTTGTTGTATGGAACCAATTGATTTTGTTGAGGTTGTTGCCGTGAAGGTGTGTTTGAAGCGCTTGGTTGAGTTCTTTGGTCGAGAGGATAATTCGCTGAGCATACAAGGCAAGTTGTTGATTATCCGGATGTGACTGCTTAGCAATTTGAGCACGGAGAATCCTTTCCCGATCAACTTCCTTTTCATGAGGCTTCAAGTAATCGTACAACAATCCATAAGTAGAATGATGCATATTCTTCGCTTGACGGAGAAAAATGACATACTTCTCCCATTCGTGACCAAGACTACTCAGAACTTAGTATTCACCGCAATTCTTGGCATGATGATGTTGTGTTTATCCAAATCATTGATGATGTCTCGAAAATCGATGATGATAGGACTCTAGTGTCTCTCCGTGTTCAATCATGAAGTGTTCATAAGCCAAGTAAATTTTGGATTCCAAATCCTCCCGATTGAGTATGATCCTTCCATAAGAAGACGAATATGATCCCACATTTTTGTGCGCTTTTGAGCATCAACACTACGAAGAATTGGGTTTGGTAATCCTAAGAGGATGTATTCCATTGCAAGTTCATCACTTCATAGTGTAGAAGTTCAGAGCATTTAGATCCGCGCAAAAGAGCAATGTTGGTTTGTTCATCTCTTGGTGGAACAAAGCAGCTGGATCTCCGGCACAATGACAAGAGGCATCTCAAATGGACCTTCCAAGATAACCTTCTTTAAGAACTTTCCATGTGGCTTCTTCGGATCACAAAACCTAAAGAACCTTATCACCCATTGATCGTAGTTTCGGAGTGAGCATTGGAGGTCTATCAAGTGATCCACTTCATGAATTGATTGTTGGTCGCTTAAAGCTTCACACATCTTTGCAAACCAAGTGGGTTCCTTCATAGTGTTCCTTGATGGATGTTGATTGAAATCGTTTGTGTAGGGTTGAACTTGAAGGCTTGGTGGTGTTTGAACCATTTGTGGTGGTGGAATTGCACCAATTTGTGGAGTATGTTGTCGATTAAATTGTTGTTGATAAATAGCTTGTTGTTGATTCCATTGTTGATGTTGTGGAGTTAATTGTTGTTGTTGTTGATGATTATAAGTGTGAGGAAATAGTTAGAGTATGGTGGTTGAGACATGTTGATAAACTTGTGTAGTAAAATGGATCTTTGTAGTCGAATGAACCTTTGTTGATGAAGTGTCCTTAGGCATAGAAAAGACAAGAAACCAAGTAGCACTTATGCGTAAAACACCAAAAGTTACGCGTAACAATAAGGAGTTACGCGTAGGATTTAGCTTACGCGTAAGTAGGATAAAAGCACTAAAGTTATGCGAGACAAAAGTTAGGCGAGAAAGTTAGGCGAGGATTACCTTATGCGAGACCTAAGTTTACGCGTAAAGTGAATCTTATGCGTAGGATTTCACGCGTAAGCTTATGCTTATGCGTAAGTTTAGGGTTTTGCTCAAATGATCTTTTACACTATCACAAAGGCAAAAGATATCCAAAGTCGACGTATTTTCAGACTTATCCAAGTAAGAAAACACGGAATAAACCACGAAAATGAAGATCAAACCAAGGATAATCTTACGCGTAATTTTAGGGTTTCAATACGCGTAGGATTACTCGTAATTTTGATTTTGCCCAAATGTGTTTCTAAACCAGATTTTTGTTATGGAATAGCTTCAATAGTACCAAAAGAACACAAAAGTGTGAAACTTGATGTACCAAAACGGCTAAACGGGTTACGCGTAGAACGACACCCAAGAACAAAAACAAGCTTAAAACGTATATCCACGCGTAAAGGTTGAAACTTTTTACCAAAAACAAGTATTTTAACACCTTAAAACGTTGAAAGTACAAGAATCTTGGATTAAAAAGTGTAAAAACAAGTTTTAAGCGAACCAAAGTATCAAGGTGCGTTTTAGGCGAGGACCGAAACCCACTTCAAAAACAAACACGATTCACCCAACTAGTAGGCGATTGATACCATCGTTAGGTCACTAGTTTTACAAACACAAGTAATATAGAAAGAGATGAGGCGATTGAACAAGATCTAACACACACACACACAATAATAAGACCGGTTATGCGTAAGGCATATGTGAAAGAAAGAAAACTTGAACAACCAACCCTCAAATGAGGGTTTACAAGAGTATTTATAGGAGGAAGCTAGGCAACACTCCTAGTTCCCATCCTTTCTTATATGGGCTTGGGCCTAAGCTTATGGGCCTTCTACATAAGCTAGACCTTAAACAAACATAAAGGCCATAATAAAGCTACCTATTACATATGAAATATAAATACTTGAAATACTATTTAGGAGTGATTCCAACAATAAGGAAGAAAATGAAGGATTTATCAAGGGGTAATGCTATAGTCATTACATAAAATGAGAATCCAACATTTGATTATGATAGTGATAGTGATACTAACCATGCTTTTGATAATGATAATCAAATGAATTGGTGTTCTGAAAGTTCAAGTGAAGAGCCTGACAAGTCTCTTGATTATCTAAGTGATGGAGATAATGAGCCTTTGGAACTTGGGAAAAGAAGGTTGCAAAAAAAATACTAAGGATAATAATAGTAAGGATAAAATAATAGACACTGGGCCGAAAAGAAGTTCACCACCCAAAGGAGTTGTTGACATAAGTGACAATGACACGCTACTAGAGCATGAAACTTACATGGAGGCATTGATGAATAAATTAAGAGGTTCAAAGTGTGGAAAGAAAGACCCTTTTATCATTGTTGAGAAATCAGGGGACAAGTATCCAGTTTATGAGGAGGGTATACATTGGAAGATGAGGAAACCATAGGTATAAATCATTTATCACTTAATTGTTGTCGCAGTTTAATGAATACATAACACTAACACTTATCTTATTCTTTTATGTATTACAAATTGGAGAGAAGTATGCAAATGGTGACAAGTTCAAAGAATGTCTCACATATTATGCATTGACAAATGGTTTTTCTTTGTGGTTTTATAGACGTTCAAAGGAGAAAATCATTGCAAAATGTGGTTAGAGGAAGGAAAAGTTGAAAGACCCTAGCAAAGGTAAACAAAGATCATACAAAAAATTTCCATGTGAGACATCTGGTAAAACAGATTGTCCATGGAGATGTTATGGAAACATGTTAAGCGGAGAGACATCATTTCAGGTAAGATCTATGGTGGATGAGCACATTTGTGTTAGGAACTTTCACTATGGTAGAATAGTCAATTACAAATGGATGGGGAAACACTTTGGAGATAAGATTAGGGCCAACCCAAAGATAAAGTTACATGAAATTGTTGACCTGGTCATGAAAAATACTCATGTATTATCAGTCCTAACCAGTGTAAGAGTGCAAAGATATTGGCATTAAATGACGGTGACTCAACTATTCAAGTTTACTATGGGAGGTTCGGGGTCGAAAGACTTCCTTTTCTACGATCAAGCTTTACAACCCACTAGGCAGTGTACCTAATCGTTGCAGTGTAGTATGGGTAAGCCCAGGGGGTTGATCGTTCTATAAGGGAATAGAGATGCTAGTAGAGATGTATGACGAGAATGTGAGGTTGAGGGTGATTCTTTTTAGCTTTTTATATTTTTTTGAAAACAAGTAAATATCTCGGGGTATAGAAGTGGGGGGTGGTACTTCTACCAATTTTACTACTTACTAACTAATAACTAATTATACTAATGAAAAGGAAAAGATAAGATATGTATTGATTGGTGTATTCTTATGATAATTAAAAGCGTGTTTACTTAGATGTTCTTACTCCCTAGTTATCTCTTATTGGTCGGTTGAATTGTCACATCCTCATCTTAATTGGTGCGTTGTATTCCGTGTGGTCATAGGAGGGGTGCCTAATTCTCTAGTTCTATGAATTGTAAATCTCATCTAGACTATCCGGAATCGCCAAGTACCGTAGTATCTCCCCCGGATACTCTATTATCCTAAAACCACAACTCACGAAATAAACACAACGATGGCTCAAGTGCACTCTCAAGCTTTATGCTATTTAGGACGTTCAAGCTCGCAACAATTAAAGAAGAAGTCAGTTTTTCTTACTCTAGCGTCTACCAATTAAAACAAGAGATAACCTAACAATAATCAACAACTAGGTTTCATAGATCTAAGCAAACACAATAGTAATTTAGCTACTCATGATAGATAAGCATGCACACACACAAACAATTGAACATATGATAAACATGGATATATAATGGATTAAAAAACTTATCTTTAGGTGTAAAGAAGGGTTTGGAACCCTACAATACTATCCAAGTCGGACTATTAATGAACTAGGATTTGCTCTCCAAAATTCTACTCTTTAAATGCAGAAAAATCGAATTATATATATAGATTTACAAATGCGACGGCATCACCTTTTGCTGATGACGCCGTCTGGTCGCCGTTTTTAGGGTTTCGTTTGGGCCAAGTCATCGTTGGGACGACGTCAGTTGAGATGTGTGACGCCGCCCGCTTCATAAGGGACGCCGTTTTGAAATGGGTCTTGGACGTATGGTGTAAAACAAAGAATGACGCCCTCCAGAAAATAGGCATGACGTCGTCATGTTGTAGAACGAATTTCACACCTGAGCCGTCGCTTGCAATTTAATTAGAAAACCTCCTTAGCGACGACGTCGCCCTTTGGGTTGGGACGCCGTCAGGCTTGCAAAACAACCTTGTTTCTTGACTATGCCGTTTTCTTCATTTTTTCGCTCCTTTTCGTCCAAATATGTTTGATTACAGCATTTTGCTTCCAAAAGACCTAAAATGTGAAAAGAAACGATTTTAAACAGTAACGAATATAAAATGTATCGATTTAGGGCTTAAATGACCCCCTAAAAACGTATGTTTTAAATCCTTATCAATATATCTTTTTTTGTTCCACTTCAATTGACAATTATCGAGATACATTTCGTAAAATAGATCATTGTAGTATTGCAAAGGTAACTCAGGATCAAGAAATCCATATACTTATCTTCTTCTTCTTTTTTATCCTAAAACCAGTTTAATTAAGCGAATTAAAACTAATTAAACCATAAAAAATTAGAAAAAAGAAAGGATTACATATTACATACATATAAGGGACAACCCTTGAATCTTCAACCAAGATTATTGTCGGGCTCATTAAATTTACTCATGGAGTTCAAGCCACATTCACGGTGGGTCCTATTTTCGATGTCGATAATGTTTTATGGCTTAACGAGAAGAGGAAGTCGATGAACGATTTTGCAACGGAAAATCAAAAAGAAAGAACATTGTATTGAAGGCGGTGTTTGACCTAGATCAGGTTGTTCATGAATGTATGTGTTTGTGAATCTGTTTTTGAGGGTGCTTGTATGTGTTTGTGTTAGAAAATAATAGGTTTAATTATAATAAAAATTAATGATGTGGCCTACAAATATTGGTGAGGTGGCTGTTAACTTGTACACGTTGGCACAACCAGCTCTCAAGGTAAATTTATACATCAAGTTAACGTAATTGGCAAATTTGTTACCTAGCCTTGCAAAAGAAAAAGTATGTTACACATATCCGGATATTGGGACAAGTAAGATACATTTTAAATAGATTATCCCTAGAATCAGGCATATGAATTCACTTTTACCTTATAAATAAACGACACACGAATCTCCTTTTTATAGCTGCAATTAACAATTATCATTGCCAACAACCATCACCGATTTTTTCTTTTTTACTATTACTATATACCGACGTCAATTATTCTTGCTTTATGTATTTTTTTGCCGTCGCTGCAGCATTGCACAAGTACCGTAACATTAAAGATAAAAAGATATAGGTTATGTTTGGCGCAATGGGCTGGGGCTGGGGCTAGGGCTTTTATTATAAGCTAAAGTTGAAATTTGTATTTTTGTAGACTTGTTTGACAAATGGGCTGGGCTGGGGCTTATTATTGCAAAATTACTAAAAAGGATACACTTAAATGAGTTTTGTAGGTAAATATGTAATTTATGGTTCATAAGCCCCGGACTAAGGTTTATAGCCCCTTTTATGGGGCAAAAGTTTTAAACCCCTTTTAGGGGCTTATGATTTCATAAACCCGCATGACAAATAAAACTTATTTTATAAAACGACTTATTTTAAAAGCCCAAGCCTCATAAGGGTGGTGGCATTTCATGCGGTATGCCCTCGGTATGGGATGAAACCGAACGGCATCACCATTGCCACTCGTTCGGCATGATGTAGTGTGGTATGGTATTCGGTAATGCATGCCGATTCGGTGTGGGAAGAAAATCAAAAGAAAACGTTGGGCAACGGTCAAATTTATAGCCGTTGGGCTATTATTTCAAAAAATTAAAATAAAAATCCCCTATAAATATACACTTTAAATCACCATTTCAAATCACATTATTCTCATCTTCTTCTTCCAACTATTATTCTTTTAAAAAAGATGGATGCTAGGAAAGCAAAAAATGTTTCCACCTCATCCAAAGGTCGTGGACGAGGCTCTCGATCACAACCCGTTCGTCCGCAAGTTCAATAACAACCATCTCCCTACTATCCCCAAATTAGTCCTCAAGCCGGTCACTATTATCCTCAACCTCCACCGATGAACCTTCCATCACATCAACACCAATAGTATCCCCAACCACCTCCGTACATGATGTCGATGACTAGTGATTTCGACCCGTTCAATGACTACCGTGAAGGTCCTTCGCGGCGTGAACCAAGTGTCGAACGACCACTACCGCTATATGATTACGAGGATGATGACGTTGAGTATGTTCCCGAAACGCAACAAGAAAAACCAATCGGTATACTTGTTTTTTTTTTGTTATTCGTTATAATTTTATTTGATATAATTTTATTTGGTATAATTTTATTTTTTATAATTTTATTTTTTATACTATATATTAGGCGATGAAGATGTTCAAGAAGTCCGAAAAAAAACAATCGACTATTATGGGAAAATTAGTCAAATAGACCCGCGGCATAGTGCATATCACTTTATGGACCACGCTTTTTTGCCTTACGGAAATGGACTTGTTGCCCAGCGACTTTCTTGTAGCCAACCATATGGTGCCACGTGTCCGACAAAGGTACAACAGAAGTACATATTTTGAACGTATTTGTCATGTATTGTTTTTTGGGCAACCAAAATGTATTTTCGGGCAACTATATATTATTGGGCAACTTGTATTTATACACGAGGATAATATGGTCAATTTACAATGGCTGTATTATAAAAGTAATATTAATAAGTCAGACACGTACTCACACACCATCACGCGCGCGCACACACACAATCAAACATCTTCTACTACAATTTAACAGCTTCTACAATTAAACATCTTCTTCTAGATCACGCGCACACACTCACAAACCACATCTTATTCACAGAACCCTCTAACCCCCTAATTAATTTTACTGTATAATTACGTATGACAAAATTAAAGTTGTACAATTGTAAAATCATGATTCGTTCTACATTGAAGTTCTTTGCGGATATTAAACTCTGTTTGTCAAAGAACGAAAACCGGAAAGGTTGTTCGAGCAAACGATATTTGGTCCATGGTTGGATATAAAGTCGTGCGAGAATGAGCGCCTTCGATGCATTATGTTTTGCAACACGGTATATGTTTCTAACATCTCCTCGATTCCCTCCACTAACATTCCAAATAGGGAGCATTCGTTAAGGTTTGGTCGGAAAGAATTTTGTCGATAATGAGGTTTCGATTTGGCAAAGTTTCAAAAGCGAAAAAACGATCTAGCGCTTTACGTGATCGTGTATTTCACGAAAAAAGAGTAATGGTGTAACAAATGTACATGCCATTGATCTTTTGGAACTTGTTAATGATTCAAAAAGGATGGAAAAAGGTGGTTATCGCTTTCGATGAGGATCTTTGTTAGGGTGTGTTCATTGGTAGTAGCATGAGTTGGTGTTTATGGGAAAAGAAGGCAGAATTGCATCCATAATCACTTATTGTCCTTGGTTGATGATTTTGAGGCACGGAATGTATTTCCTTGGGGTGAATATATGTGGCATAAATTTTATCAAAGGATGTCAATATTGTTCATATTCACGAAAACATCATCTGTTAAAATTGAAAAAAACCCAAAGTTTAGTGCCACATACAATCTATCTGGGTTCGCTTGGGCTTTCAAGGTTTGAATTCTCTCGTAGTTTGTACTAATGTATGCATGTCTTTGTTTGATAACACGTTTGTTTTAGAAAGCAGGTTATTAAAAGCTTTTGATTCTATTTTGTTCAATCGAAAATTACCTATAAATAATGATGTTTTTAATTGTTATGCAATGCTTGTCTTTCTTTGTATACACGTAATATAAATGTTACCGTAATTTAGATAATGACAATGTTATAACACTTTTTAGTTTGCGATTTATTTGTAATTGTCATCATAAGCGTATTGTTTCATCGTAAAGATTACATTTAGCTTGTTAAAACTTTAAACAAATTTAAAATGATAAGCGCATAGCTAGACATTTTTAACGATGACGGGTGTGCCTATTACGATTTGGATTTTGGAGAGTTTTCCTAGAAGCTCACTTTGGTGGGTCAAAGACAACAAGGTGATTCCACGTGGTCTTGCTTGGTCGAACTTGCAAAGTTTGAAGCAGACTGTTGTAATCTCTTTGGACGGTAGGCATCACGATCTTATGATGCGAGACTATACTAAGTTGTACCTAAATTTGTTCACAATATCGATAATTGTAACTCTTTTTGTTCTTAGGACTCAACTCCCATTGTTGAAATTTACGCAACACTGGTGAAATGAAGCAACCGTGGTGTATTCTGATTGCCCAATATATAGATGGTTTTATGCATGCGGAACACGAGACGGTTGTGAAGAGCGCACAACACTCTAATCAATTCGTGGGCGCTTTCAATTTACACCTTTGTCATGGAAAGTCAACTACGGGGTTACACGAAAGCGCATTGCAACTCAACATTGAGCAACAATATTCTTTAAATGGTGCACAACGGGGACCACTCTTTCAACGAAAATGTAATTCGTGAGTTAGTGGATTTGGATCAAAAACTTTTGATGATAGAAAATGGCATTCATTCGATCGAAACACACGGTCGTACTTGATGTGTTTACGGATGTCAAAAGCGAGTTTCAAAAGTACAACAACTTTTGGGTCTTAAAATGATCGCGCCTTCGTTCTGAAAAATCTAAAAGTTGTGCCAATACAAATGACTCGGCGTTAATCACGATGATCCGAAGGTTTGTATTTACTTTTAAGGTTGCCTCAATGTTATACCAAACCCAAATAATCCTTCGTGTGTACACTTATATCAAACCTTGGGCTCTACAGCCGCGTCGTGTCATACTCTAGGCCTAGCAGGGGATAAGGTCGTCGATGCGGAAGATGCAGCGGACATTGACAATGATGATGGGCTTAAAAAGCGCAACCATGTAACCTTGGGATTCTTGTACAAGCTTGTGCCATGACCAAAAATGTCCTGCTATGGAATATGGAGGTGATCGTACTACTCAACTTCAACCACTTGCACCAAACGATGAAAAAAAACACACGGTGACCCCATTATTGTATGTTATCTTTCATTTAGACTTTACATATCAAGTATAACATATGTCCATACTTATGTATATATAATTAAAATTCATCAGGAACCCGATTGTGGTATCGATTGGTCGTCGTACATAAACGACGATAAACTTTCGTGTGATAATTCTGTAGATGCAATGGATTGTGATAATCAACACCAAGATGTGGTTCAGAAACAATTGCGTGGGGAACCTGAACCCGTTAACAATATTGTTGGTGTGAAGACAGAAGAAGGAACACCAACCAACAAAGCTTTTGAGGTATCTACATTATCAATAAAACAACGCCGATAAATAAAAGTTTTAATGTCTTTGTTTTGAACATACTATATTTTGAAATCGCGGTTCAAAGACAATAACTTGTCAAATGTAAATGTGGTTGGCGAAAATGACACACCTATGTTGGGACGTGTTTCCTCAGGAGATAATTTCAACAAAGGCCTCGATAAAACATTGTTTGTTCCGTCTTTAGATTTAATGGATTTTGATGAGCAAGAATTGAATGTGGTTGAGGAAAACTCGTTTGTTGGCCTCCGTGCGGTAACAATGATGTCATTCTTTGTTACCCAGAAGAAACACCAACAAAGAAAGACCACAAGCCCCTAAATCTCGGGTTAAATCCAACAAATTGTCATTTGCAAATGTGGTAGGTCCTAATGACAAACCTCCATTGGAAGAACTTTTCTCCCATAATAATAGAAACAAAAGAAAGAGAGTCAAATTGAGCGACAACCTCGATAAAAAAAAAAACATTGTAAAACATTATAAGAAGATGATGGTGATTCATCAACTCGCCTAAAGGCCTATCAAAACATCGACTACTCCTTGCCGTCTTACAAGATCGCAAGGTGTCATTAACGAGCTTTTATCCGGTGCCGGTTCGATGTAAAGCACCATATTAAATTCTAGCGAAATGAATATTTTATGTTTGTGCGCTTATTTTTCAAGTGTGTTTTCGGAAAATTCAGAAACCCCAAAGCAGCGTCGCGTTAGTCACTTGTATTCGCCCGAAATTGAACCGTTTGTAGAGGTATCTTACGTTTGTTAATCCATTAACATCATTATCATATGGTTAATGTTATTCAAAATATATATATATATATATATATATATATATATATATATATATATATATATATATATATATATATATATATATTTTAGGAACTTTACGACACCGAAATGCAACAAGGAGAAGGTTCTTGTGCTGATTACATTCGCACCTATTTCAAGCTTAAAAACCATTACTTTATCGTTCCTTGGGGCTCGGTGCCGTTGTTGTTTATAGGAGTTTTTGGTAGCCTTGGCATGTGTTGAGGATTGCACCCACGGGTGGCTTCTTGACTTAGTGAGTAAACGATTTTTATCTTGTCTCCTACACATGTTTATTATTTCGTTTTGTTAAATTGGAACCGAATATTAACATTTTGATTTGCTTTATATGTCCATGACACTTGGATGTATGGCTTGATTTGATGTGGTTGTTTAGACCGGCCGATGCAGATTGGGCTTTGGCGGTGTAATTCTGCGATCGAATCCTAGATGGCGAACTACCTACCACTTATTCGGATGGCACAACATACCACGTCGCTTGGCGAGATGTTGAAAAGGTCGGTTTGGCGACCTCTCACCGTACATCTAGCACTCTTGTTATAAGCGACTTATAATATTCTTCAATTGGTTTATATATCGGTGTATTTTCACGTGAATGGCGAAAACCACTGGGTACTCGGTGTGCTCCATATCCGCCTTTGGAGTTGTTTACGTTTATGACTCTCTTGGGTCGGTCGGAAGGAGTTCACGGTGGTGGCGAGTTTTGAAGAGATTTACAAACACGACTTCAACTTTACCTAACAAATCTTTGGGTCTTGCATAGTAAGGGCATCTCACCCGAGGATTATAAAATCACATACAAGTTTCCAAAGTCCCACAACAATCGGACTTGTATGGCGATTGCGGAGTATGGGTGTGCATTATATTGTCTGATTGCTCCGTAACCGACCTCTCGAAGTAGGCGACCCTCTTCAAACAGCGTTAGCTTACCGTGAACGGATGCTTGAATATACGGAAGCACAAGGTTGAATACAAAATTGTCGTGGTCTCTCAAGGTACCATCCTTAATGTCCTTTTGACCCATAATTATTGTCACATGTTGACTTGTGAATGATTTTTCTATCACTAGCGATGAGTTAGCATAGCTAGCGGTTCTTATTTTACTACTAGCGGTTGTAACAATACAACCAACTCGGTTTGACTACCTACCGGTTGTAAAAGTAACTACCGGTTGTAACTATACAAGCAATTCGTTTTATGTTTTGAGATTCCTAATCTAAGTAATCGAGCATAAAAGCGGTCGACTTTTTACGTTTACAAATATCGCATATAGCTCAAAATAATCATCTCAAATGAATTTAGCTGTACACATCATTTCGTTGAGGTCTTATCGGTGGCACTAGTTAAATTAACAAGTACATGATACTATACTACTACCAATTTGTACTAGCGATTTTCTATCCTTTTGGTATTTGGATAGCGCTTATCCACAATTATAAACACTTTGAATTTAACTACTCGACATTTTAATTCATAAATACCATTTCTTTTGTACCTTAGGGACTCTTTGAATATCTTTTATAAGCTCAACTGCATTTCCTTTTTTTTTTATACCAGTGCACATACACAAAAAAGCATATGGTTTGTAAACCACTTCTATATTGGTTATGTATGTGTATATAATATTTGGTATACACATGAATTAAATATTATTTGGTTACCCTAAAGTACATCATGCTACATGTCCTTTAATGCCTCTGTTCCCAATCTCTTTCTTCAATACAAATCTTTCTAATTTTCTTTAACAAAATTTTTCTTTCTTCTTTAGGTCACTTCACATCTTTATCTCAATCTTTACGCTTTTCTTTAACAAAATGTCGACAATATCCCTTTGGATGTTCAACTAGATATCATCCGTAGGCTACCTCTTAAGTCTATACTCCATTACGTCTTGTTTCCAAGTTATGAAAGGTGGTATAGATTGTGGAAGCTTCATCTTTAATTACGGTGTTCGTCGTAATGATGCGTGTTTTTACGCTAACATTCGATCTGGGTCACCAAGGGTTTATGTTAGGTTTAGATGAAAAGCTAATCGCTACGCCACTTCATACTGATTTAAGGCTTTCATCTTTGATTGCGATTGGCAATTCTAATGGTCTTTCGTGTTTTGTTTATGGTTCTAATCTAATGTACATTATTTGGAACCCGACAATCAAAAATCACTTGCAATATTTGTCCCGTTTTACGCATCAAATTGAATCTCAAAAGATTTGTTTTGGTTTTGGCGTCCGTCCGACACTCTTGACCCGGCGATCGTGAAGGTCTCTATCCTGTTTTCCAAAGTGGTTTCGGTATGTATCATCTTTTCTTTGAACTCTTCACGGTGGACACGCCTTGAAAATTTCCACCCTCGTGAAACAATCAAATTGAAACGTAAAACTCGAGCGGTTGTGGGTCGTTTTATCTATTGGATTTGGGGTGAAAAGTTAACTAATGAGGACGATGTTACCTACAAGATTTATATGTTGATTTCTTTTGATTTGGTAACCGGTAATTCAAAGTTATCGACATACCGCATATTTTCAAAATGAACTCCCGTCCCATTCTATGTTACGGATCTTGGAACTTCTCGGTCATTTACGGTATGATCATTGGTGAAGGTATGCCATTGTTTTGTGGATGGTTGTTGGGCGTGAATGGTTGTTCCATAAGATCATTCGAAGCCTATTCGCCATCCCTAGCCTAGTTTGGTTCATTTGCTTGGCTTTACAAAGCATCATGCTCCAATAGTGGAAGCCTCAGTGGCAATCATTTGCATCACTCTGTATTTGTGTACAACCAAGAACTTGAATTATTCGTCACCATGGGAATGTTAGGAGATCTTTGGAACTTTCTACATCGCCCATACAAAGAATCTCTTCTTTTGTTAAATCACAGAGATCGTCTTGTGTATAGTATGTTTTTTTTTTTTTTTTTGTAACTTAACATTCTATTCATATTCCTTTAAAGATTATCACTTTACTTGGTTAATGATATATGAAGGGCATTTTCAGCAGTACGTCGGCTGAAGTTATCGATCATGATTAATGGGAGCGAGGCTTTGTGGTTTTAGTCTGTTGTCTATGGGAGGAAGCATGGAGTGCTTATCTTTTCGTAGTCATTTGAAAGTTATAAATCACGTGGTTCTATAACTATGTAACCATTAAACTTATAATTATGTAGTGCGCTTAATATGTTGTTGGTTGTGTGTATGAAGCGTTGTAAGTCAACTTCTTTACTATTTCCTGCGTTTATGTAATCTTGGCAACCGGCGGTTGTCGTAGGGCAACTTGATTTCCCTAGCAGCGGCTTTTATAAGCAAGTAGTCCTTTTAGTCGTACAATTCAGTATTCTACAATCTACTAATACCTACAAGCTCGACATAAAACTCCACTAATACCTACACTTGAAAAACATATTTAACACTCAACACTAGTACAATTTATCTAGCGGTTGTCGGTTTAATATTGTGGCATCATTTCCTTGATTTCTTCTATCACTAGCAGTAGTTAACATATCTATCAGTTCTTACTTGACTACTAGCAGTTGTAACAATACAACCAACTCGGTTTGACTTAATACGACTGTGGCACCATTTCGTTGATTTCTTCTATCACTAGCAGTAGTTAACATAGCTAGCAATTCTTATTTTACTACTAGCAGTAGTTAACATAGCTAGCAGTTCTTATTTTACTACTAGCGATAGTTAACATGTTGTACTAGCATTCTTCCTTGTTATCAATTCTAAACACTTTGGATTTAACTACTTGACCTTTTAATTCACAAATACCATTTTTTTTGTACCTTAGGGACTCTTGAATATCTTATTAAACCACACACACAAACACGATTTTGCGTCCAAAATATGCAACTTTCCATTAAAAGCGGATACATTATTAAAGTTTACATCTGCGCTATTCCTATCTTTTCAACAAGCACATATGCCACTTCACTTATTCTATTTGTTGTCAGCTTCTTAAACAACATGTTACAAGCTAGAGTTGGTGTTAGAGGGTAATCCGCATCATCCAGCATGTACAAATAACTTGTCGGCGTAGTAACCACATGAACTCCACACTGTTCGTACAATCTCCAACTCGTGACCAGTGTTTCTTTCCATTCAACGTCCTCTATATCGGGCTCAAACATGCATTTCATCCCATACCACTTATCAACTCCTAGGCAACTGCGTCCGGCTGTCGAAAGCCAATTTTAATGCTTCGCCAAACACTTTCCAAATCTCTCTGTCTATAGTATGTAGCAACCGACCCAAGTGTTAAATGTAGTTTCGAGCCCGTCGGACCTCTTGATGGTAATTCTGAGTGCCACCATTTGTCAAGTAAGCGTTACGTGCACTATTTGTTATTGTCGGTGAAGTGCACCAGTCTTTGCCCGTCGTATCAAGCACAATCAAGCGGTTTAACCTTTCAATCCTTTGTTTTGGATCAATCCTCGCCTCTTTGGTGATCTGCTCTAAATCATCAAAAGCTCTTTTGGAACTTCCTTCATCTCTCTCACATGTACCTTTGTTCATAGGAGTTAACTTATCGAGCCTCATTCTACACTTTTCAAACATTTCTTTCACTTTATCATAAGTTAGCCTCCATGAGACATTTACTTTATGCCTCCCATCCTCTCCAAGTACTCACACATGAAGATTTTCTGTTCTTTCTTCGTTGGTGGCTTTCGGATCCTTTCTTGTGCTCTTTTTAATGTAGAAATTTTGCCTTTCTATCACTATTTTATCAAGAGCTTCTTTTGCTGTTCACATGTTAGGATTTCAATTTCTTTGTTCGCATCCTAGATGCTAGTATCTCATCGGCTTCATTGTTGACCTAATGTAATGCCAATGTTCCAACGACTTCTGTCTAGCTACAACATCCGCCTTTCTTTTCCTTTTAACCCTTGCTCTGTCTTTTGCATTGGGAGAATCTACGGGGTTTTTAATTTGTTGCTTTTTGGTTACATTGTCGTGACAATCTTATCGACTAATTACGCATCGATTTGAAAGACTTTGTCATCTTTATTTTTACGTAAAAAGTAATCATGCAACTTACCGACTATGTCGTTATCGGACTTCGTTTTGTTTTCTTTAGATAAAGCGTTTGTGTTGGTTCCTTTAACCAACGGACGCTTTCCTAAACGAAGCGGCGACATTTGAATCGATAGAAATAATAGCTTGCATATCACTTGCGCTCTTCAAACATGCTAGCCCAGTTCTGCGGTCCCAAGGTTTTCGTTTCATCACCTCCGTCTATCATTCTCGCTACTTCAACACTTGTATGTACGTCGATGGCGTTACCAAAATCTCCGGCTTCCATAGTTTCCACACTAAGTAATTCACTTTCAAGCTGTAGCACCGGCATAAACATATCGCAAGACATCCGTACCTTTGTTCAAAATTGTTGTTGGTGCATCATCTTGTTCATTGATGACGTTTGTTTGAGTGATATTTGTTTGAGTTGTAATGGAAGTGGTTGCACCATTTGTTGAGAGGTGGTTGCGGCGGTGGTTGACACTACTAGCGGTTTCGGGTTGACCATTTCCACCGCATCCGTAGTCTCTTTCACCGTTGTGTTTTCTGTTGTCACATCGGTCATATGCCCAACAAGATCTTTTGTAGCATCATTCTTGAATGGCAATTCACGCTTCTAGTCACATGAGTATCATTAGTAATGTGATTGAGGTTCACTATTTTCACTTGGAGGGACTCCTCATTTCCACTTGAGGTGAAATATTTATTAATCACAGCGATAACATACGCATTAATATCGTCATGTTCAGCTGTTGCTTTTACATTCTGCTTTGCAGCGTCATAAGCAGATATACAAGCATCGATTACTTGTGACAAAATCTTTGGTTTTGTTGAACAAGCGGCAGAATTATCTGTCGGCGGCGGATCTGGGATCCCGGTTTGTCGTCCGCTAGGCTGTTTAGCATTTGACAAAAACATCCTCCCAAGCTGCGATGGCAATGGTGTAATTATGGACTAGTCAAGCCAAGTGATAACCATGCATGTACACATCAACATAATAAATAAGAGTAATGACAATAATACCTTATTTTGGAACCAAAATAGGCAGCGGCATCTTCAATGATCTTTTAGTTCGAACTACGTTCTCATTGCATTAGCATCATCCATTGAAACATCCACATCCACCCCGATCTTTACATACGATTACGGACTAGTCAACGCAAGTGACAACCACGCATTTACATATGAACATACTTAAGAATTGTAAGGACACGCATACCTTCGTTTTGAATCAAAGAGGCGCTTACATCTTCAGCGGTTTACTACTTTCAAATGTCTCCTCCGGTCCGATCGTAGCCTCCCTGAAGCATCCTCATTCATCACGCGTCTTTGTACAAGTCTTGACTAGTCACAGTGACCGACAACAAATCTTTTACATACGAACATACTTAGCGAGTTGATGACACGCATACCTTTGTTACGACTCAAATGAGGCACCGGCGTCATGAACATTTGTATTAGTTTCGACGGTCTTCTCCACTACATCCGGCGCCTCCATTGAACCATCCGCATCCTTCACGGCCGTTACGTGCAATTCTTGTTGGTCAAGGCAGCGACAACCACGCATTTACATATGAACATACTTAAGAAGTGTGCGGACACGCATACCTTCGTTTTGAATCAAAGAGGCGCTTACATCTTCAACGGTTTACTACTTTCAAATGTCTCCTCCGGTCTAGTCGCGACCTCCTGAAGCATCCTCATTCATCACGCTCGTCTTTGTACAATCTTGACTAGTCACAACGACCGACAACAAAGCTTTTACATCGACAAATACTTAGCGAGTTGATGACACGCATACCTTTGTTCGGTGTCAAATGAGGCTCCGACGGCGTGATCGGTCTTATTAGTTTCCACGGTCTTCTCCACTACATTCGGCGCCTCCACGAACCATCCACATCCTTCACGGCCGTTACGTGCAATTCTTGACTAGTCAAGGCAAGCGACAACTATGCATTTACATATGAACATGCTTAAGAAATGTAATGACACGCATACCTTTGTTGTGGCTCAAATGAGGCACCAACATCGTGATAACTTGTATTAATTTGACGGACTTCTCACCGCAACACCACCCTCCCCGAACCATCTTCATTCTTTTGGTATCGCCTCCCGCTTGGTAGTATCCTCCGCATGATCACAACTTGCTTCTTCCGAAATGACTCAACTACGATGTTTCGAACCTTCACCAAGCGTTTTATTTTTGTGGTACTGCCTTTTTCTTCTCCAACCGCTTAAACTTCCTATTCAAATATTTTAAATCGCATGTTGTCTTTGAAGTTTTCTTTGTTAATTCACATACTGTTTACATAGTTGATCACACTTTTCCACGGTTTATTTAATATCGGACCGTGTCTGTCTTCCAATTGTGTTAACTCGGAGGTGAATCTTGAGGTGTGCGAGACCTCATCTCTTGCCTACCATGAGCAGAAAGATCCCCATATTTTCCGCTTGGGTGGGTTCATCGTGAGAACTTGTTCCACTAGAAATTGATTCAATTTGAAGTTTCATTGGTTTGGGATGTAGAAGGAAGCGTCCGGGTGTGTTTTGGGATTGAGAGGACTTCTGATCCTTCCCAAATTCGAGGTAGCGACACCATGTGTGGGAACAATGGTGTTAGTGTCCCATCAAAATTATTGCCCTGTCTTCTCATGTGACTCATAAGTTTTGAGTGTGACAACGGACGTGCCAAGTTTTTGAATGTTTGGGTGGTGTCTCAAAGCGGTTGTCAAATAGCGATTGTAAAACCTTGGATAAATATAATATTTTGCATGCGTATCCAACAAGTTCTTGACTAAACCATCAAATATCATTTTGGATAAATTGAATTTCTTATTAAGAGCTACACAAATCACAAAAGATGCTATGTTTGTACTAAACTCATTCCGGAAGTTGTCTTTGGACTTAGACACGCATTATGGTATGGATCAAGAATTTCCATTGTGGGAGAACGATTGGTTTAAAAATTTTAATTTTGGTCCTAATTCACCTCCATACCCTTAAAGCGGTAGTGTTTCAAAATGGTATCATTATCCAAACACACAACACCGTCGGCATCATCTAGAGAAGATCTCTCTAATTGATGCCTCGATAATAATTATCGCATGCCATATGCGCTACCATGGATTTGTACTTCCTCACCAATAGTTTTAGTCTTTGCGAGTAGACCAAAGCGCTTCATACAACAAGCGTAGATAATGGGTTTGGCGGTGAGTGCATACCTAAGCGGGTGTGCATTCAGGAAATCAATAATTTGTTCAAACCCTGTAGCCTCCTTTGGTTTTTTCAAAAACGCAATCATGTTATGACTTATAGCAAAATACTCCAGCGCCATTCTTGTTTATCTCGAACTTGATTGCAACTGAATGTTAGGGGTTTCCGAATGACGCTCTTTGTGGGTCTAAACTATGTCATGACCAAGCAGTTGTAACACTTGTAGCAGTTGTTACAATTTCTTTGCGTAGTTATCGCTCTCTCTTTTTTTTAATGATATAATAAGGATTATTATTTTAATACATAATACATAAATAAGCATGTAACTCAACACGTCATCTTCTTTCTATTATCGAGACACAAAATGTCGACTACACACATTATTAGAAGAGTTATCTCTTTCCACGCATCGACAACTTGGTAAGAAGCCCAAACAAGTACACACCCACATTATGACTTTTTTTTTTTTTTAACTAAATACGTTTTTTTGGGTACATGTAAATCGGTCTTTACTTTAGCAGTAAGTTTATTTTTTTTATTTTTATATTTTGCTTATTATTTTGTTTATTTTAATTTTTTTTGTAACATGACTTACTATATCGCACACAATTGAACAACTACGCAACAGAATACATACCAGTAACAGTCCACAAATATATACAACTAACATAAAAGGGATCAAATCCATAGGTTAACATAACATAGGCAGTATAGAAGATGAGATAAGTGACTCAAAATATAACAATGATCCCCAACAAACAAAAGCCACCACTCAAAGTAAGCAATACATAGCACATCAAATCTCCATTGACTCCAACTTTTGGATGAAACCATTCGGTCTTTAACACGGTCATGTTTCTTAAACAAAGAAAAAGTAGTTTGGAACTCTCACCGGATCCTCATTTTGCATCCTTAGGAGGTGATTAATAGTTGGCAACGAACAATCCAAACCGCATAGAAGCTCGACTTCGCTATCATTAACTGTCTACGGTTGACACGGGCCCTAATTTCAATGACTTTCCTCATTTGATCCGCTTCTTCACGTAAAGCAACATCAATTCATCCCTATAGTACTGCGATCGTAATCTCTTTTAGTAATTCATCACATATAACCATGGCGAGAGACATTGTTAGACACTTAGACTAAACAATTTTGGGACACTTGTTATGTTTGTTTTTCTAAGACTCACTAATAGAGATAAAAAAAATAAATAATAATAAGTCTTTTAGTTACATATATAATCAACAAAAGCAACCGTTAGCGTCATACATTATCGAGACACAAAATATTTCGACAAACAAGTTATGACATTTATACATTTCCCATGGAGAAGTGGATCACAACCCCAAATAGGTACCCACCCACAATCTATTTTTATGACGAGTTTGCTAACTCTTTGCTAGAAAATGGTACTTTGGGCAACTAAAATATTATACACATGGCAACTGCTACAGTACATATAGTACAGCGGTGATGTATGCAAAATGGCTAGTGGTTGAATGTTTTTTATTTGCATTTCAGTCAAATAAAAATTAGTAATAGGTGTACTCAAGTGGTGACTAGTTGAATTTATTAAATATTGAGTTCTCGAGGTTTGTCTCATATGTAAGCAGTTTTATTGGGCAACAAGTTACAACGCAAAGCAGTTTTTGGGCAACTAGTTACGTTTTATTGGGCAACTAGTTACAAACGTTGGGCAATTTTTTAGTTAGTGGCCAACTATTTGTGGCACAGATCCAACTAATATTTTACATTGGACATGTACAATTCTTTCTACAATGGCCAACTGTAATATTGTCGCACTTAATGTCGTACCACTGTGCATATGTGAGTGTTTACTTTAATAATTTTAGCGGCGTAAAATTCAAAGTAAATCTTGCCTTGGTTAATAAAGCGATAAATTAAAAGTGGTTATAACCGAGTCAATATAATTGCGTAGTTGTTATTACCTTCGACTACATTTATTCTATGATGGAACAAAACTATTTTATAGACCATCACTTATTCTAAAATCATCAACATGTTGAGTTTGGCGTAAACACATAACGACTTGAGGTTATCGGATGTGTAGAGTTACATTGATTTGAGTTTATTATTTGAACTTTATGTGACATTCCTAAGCGTTAAAAAATACGACACTACTTTTATGCTCGATTACTTAAATAAAATATAAAATTATAAAATAAAATGGTTGTATACATACAACTGCTAGTTATTTTTACTACCGCTAGTTATTTTAAATACTAAAACTGAGTTGATTGTATACTTACAACTGCTGGTTATATTAACTACTGCTAGTGATAGAAGACAAGAACGAAATGATGACACGTTTTTAAGAGTAAATTTTCCACTTTACACCAACTTTTGTACTTTACTACAACTGCAGAACTGCTAGTAGGTCATGCTTTTTGTAAAAGTAGAGCCACTTGTTTAGTGGGCCACAATTTTAGTTAATTGGCCATTCGGTTTCGTTCCTCAACAAACCTTTTATGTTGTAATAACGATGTAATTGGCGTTTCTTTTTGGACTTTAAGGCCACCTGTAATTTGCAATATGCAATATGGGCATCTAAATGCCATATTTGGGCAATATGTCATGTACTATCGGGCAACCATAATTCTTAACCATTCCACTATAATAAATTCTAGACGTAACAACATAAATCTAACATCTTGGTTACGGTTAGAAGCACTATCTCATGGTTGGCGTGAGAAAGTCAATTGCAAGCTGCTAGTTTTTCATTCATATTTTGTTAAACCAACAAACATTCATATGATTGCAACCATACATCTAATTATCCGACCTAAAACAAATGATGAAAATCGAAAACAAGTAAAACAACGAAAACCCCCAAAATAATAATAATAATAATAATAATAATAATAATAATAATAATAATAATAATAATAATAATAATAATAATAATAATAACAAGTAAAACAACGAAAACCCCCAAAATGGAGATTGACCTTTTAAGTAATCCATGTGAGATCGCGCCCCAAACTCATGAAGAAACCGGCGGATATATATTTCACGTGTTACAAAACAGTAGAATCTACATTTACTTTATCTACTCGACGGATGGCTATGGAAATCACAAATGGAGGACTACACTTGGATGGCTTAGGGTGGTTCCGATATCCGGGTTGGGATGACTATGAATGCTAGGACCTACCGCTGCGTGTTATGTTATCGCTAGGTGTTCCCTATTCTCTGCTCGGATGCCGTGGCTCGCTTGTTCAAGGGTCTTTCTTGGGGATATTTATGGGGACCATGTAGATTCTTATTTGGTATTATTGGTATTAAACATCGACATAATATGGTACGTGATGTCCTTGTTGACATATGTTCTCGGTCCGGGATTTCGGCTCGTAAAGAGGTTGATATTGGGCTTTGTAGTGAAAGGGACAAACACCTACGACCAGCTGATATGTTGCTCTACTCGTGGGACGGAGGACTTGATGTATGTGTTGATTTGACTGGATCATCACCCTTGACGCAAACTAGTATGGTTGATTTTGTGCCGGGTCGTGCGGTGATTGAGGCTGCACAACGTAAACGCGTCAAGTATGAGGCTATGTGCGCGAATATTGGATATGGGTTCCGCCCCTTCTCTTTCTCTTCTTTTGGGGAACTTGAGAAAGATGCAGTGACCTTACTAAAGCGAATCCGGAAGTTCTCGATAACCCAAGACATCGAGCACGTCTTCTTCTTCATATCTTTAGTAGAATTAGCTTTTCTATTGCTAGAGGGTGGGAGCCAGTTAGTTTCTCGGCTTCCCACTAACTTCTTGTAAATTTCACGAGTTTCTAATAAAGTGATGAATAATAAATAATAATAATAATAATAATAATAATAATAATAATAATAATAATAATAATAATAATAATAATAATAATAATAATAATAATAATAATAATAATAATAATAAAGGTGTGGGAGCCCAGATTGTTTGAGGCTCCCCACTAATTCTTGTAATCCATTGGTTTTGTTTCTAATGAAAGTGAGGTTTATAATAAAAAAAAAATAATAAATAAAAATAATAATAATAATAATAATAATAATAATAATAATAATAATAATAATAATAATAATAATAATAATAATAATAATAATAATAATAATAATAATAATAATAAAACTCGGATTGGCTTAGGGTGGCTCCGGATCCGGATTGGGACAAACTATGAGTGCAGGGGCTTATCGGTGTGTCTTGTGTTATCGTTTGGGTGTTCCTCTTTCACCGTTCGTGTACCGTGTTACGCCCGCTCTAAGGTTTTTCCGGAGATATTTACGGGATCACGCTGTTTTCGCAGCGGTATTGTTGGCATTAAACATCGTCACAACCTTGTGCGCGATGTTCTTGTTGACATATGCTCGATCCGGGATTTCCCGCAAGGAGGTGGATATTGGGCTTTTGGAGATGGGGACGGATCCTTGCGACCGATCGACATATTACTCTACTCTTAGGATAGTGGGACGCGATGTATGTGTTGATCTTACGGGTTCGTCGCCTTTGACGCAATCCGGTTGATTGATTTTATACCGATGCGGTGATCGGTGATCTTGCTTTCCAACAGAACGGTCAAGTCACGATGCCAAATGTGCGGATATTGGGTATGGGTTTCTCCCTTCTCTTTTCCTCTTTTGGAGAACTTGAGAAAGATGCAACACCTTACTCAAGCGTATTCGACGTTCTCGATGACTCAGACATTGGGTGCGTGCAGTTTATATCTTTAATAGGATTGGTTTTACCATTGCTAGAGGTGTGGGGCTCGATTGGTTTCGAGGCTCCCCACTAATCTTTTGTAATCCTATGAGTTTTAATAAAGTGCGATTTAAAAAAAATAATAATAATAATAATAATAATAACAATAAAACACACACGAAAAACAAACCACCATCATCGCGAATTGCCCACCCACCCCATTTCAAACCAAGTTTTTAGAACCACAGCTCTCTTCCTGTTTTCCTTCATTTCCTTCACGGCTTTGACTTATTGAAACAAAATTTCAAGCCGGCTAATCCTGTTTTCCGGATCATAAGGAGCTCAAACCCATGTTGTTGCTCCTCCCGGTTTCTTGCACTACCACATTTATCCGCTCCACCAATTTCCCACGATCCACCACGACTTTGAACCACCTCGCATCCCCGTTGATCATCCTCCTCATCTCCGGCCTCCTCATCATCTTCACTTTCGTCGTCCTCCTCCGGATCATTCATTCCATAAACCTCATCCCATAAAAGTCTTTTGTATGGAGCCGTTCAAAATAATTTTCCTCATCCTCGTATCTAACTCCTTATAGGACCCAAATTAAATGGGTTCCTCCCCAAAGCTTATCAATAACCGCGTCAAACAACAAATAGTTGTTTAACACAAGCGCACTCTTACGCATCATTTTCAAAGTAACCATTTGCAGCCATTGATGTGGTAATTTTGTAAGGAATACGTGTTATGTATGTCCTGTTTTTGGTATACAATCGATGCTATAAAGAGGTTGTAGATGTAAATGGACGGTTTTTTAATTTTTAACTTTTGTAGTTTATTTTTGGGTTAAGGGTTACCCAAAGTATTGTATGTAGATGGATGGTTTCTAAGACTTTGGGCGGGAAAACGGACTAAAGCCGCCAAAAAAATTAAGGCAGGAATAAAGCTTCATCCAAAAGCTTGCAAATACTTGATCAAAGAACTAGTTATACGCATGATTTGTGGCCAAAATAAACTAAAAAGTAAACATTATTATTGGATTGGTGATTATGGTTTGAATTCATAATAAACTGAACACGAGGGTAAACAATCGGGTTCATTAATTTTGAGTCAAGGGAATAATTGTTTGCCCGTTGCTCGATAATAAATAGCACCTCTTTTGTTGCGACTAGATATTCACTCGAGTTGGAGCAACTTAAAGTTTAAAAAAAGTATAACGATTGTCGAATTACTACTTTTAAAAAGCAATTATTGTTATATTTTGTTAATGACGGAATAAGTAGTTTATAAGTGTTCGTGCCACAATTTTTGGATACAAAAAGGAACAAGCGAGGCCTATTGGAGTATTCGACACATGGCACCGATGAATTCGTTTTGGTATATCGTCAGTCGACACTTTTAGATGTAATATGGGCAACTAAATTTGTATTTGGGCTACCAAGTTAGTATTTTAGGCAACCTTTACATATTTAAAGAATATATTGTACAATGGGTCCTTAGCATTTATTGGTACTTTGGCCCACACCTTTAGATGTACTGGCAACAACTTTTAGTGTCATGGGAACTTTAATTTGTACCTCGTGCAAACCTTCTAGACCTTAACTGGGCAACTATAGGACATACTTGGTCAATATGTCTTGTACGTTGGGCAACCTTAAATCATATGCATATCATCTTAGGAGCATTTCCAATACCATAACGCTCCTTCAACTCTTCCCAAAGTTCTTTGTGAGTTGTTACGTAGAGGTACAACCGATCTAAGGGGCTACCTTGCGACACACTATTAGTGTGTTTATAGCTTTTCACCAAATATAACCACACCCTAGTTTCCATGTGCTTATTTACTTGACTCAACACATAATAGCAGAAAAGTTTTATCAAAACAAAATAACATCACAAAAAAAAAAAAAAAAAATGAACTCATTGCATAAATGCAAGGTGTTTATGCGGTATGAAGATCTTGTGTGTGGTGTTTTACTCCCGATTGACATTAAATTTTCGAGTCTTGTCTGTACATCAAGAAAAAGTTCAAAGTTAATGATGTAAGCGGATAACTCTAACATACAACATCGCCTCAACCACAACGAACATACTTGACGACGATGACTTGGATTTTTTCAAAAGTATGGTTGATGGGTCGCAGTCAGAGGTGCAAACCATATATCAACCAAGTTAAAGAACCCGTTGTGGTAACCCAGCCATCTTGTTCCCCACACTTACATGTGGATCTTAATGATACGTTGTTACCTGAGCAAGATGCGAATACATGGCAACGAAACAACTTAACTCATATACCGCCCACACCCCAACCACCACCTATTGATAGCAAACTTGAAAGTAAAGATAGAGGTGTTATGAAAGTGAGTGATAGATTTGATGATAAGGCAGAGTGCACATATGAGGTATCTTTGAAGTGCCTAAAAGAAGGGTATGAATTTTATGTTCATAAATCGTGCGCTATTAGGTACGCGAAGAAATCGTCTGACCAAAATGTGATTGGCACATAAACTGTAGGATTCCAAATTGTATCCAGTTTAGAATCACTGCAATTAATGACCGTCACGCATGTTCCAAAATCCAGTTCAATCCAAATCATCGAAATGGTACAGCAAAAACCCTGTCTAAATTAATACGTCCGAAAATCACAGATGTTACACGCGTTTATAAGCCAAGGGACATTATCCATGATCTGAATATGGAGTTGAATATAGATGTTTCATACACAAAAGCTTGGAGGGGGAAACAATTGGCAGTGGAATCAACCCGAGGTTGTCCAAAGGCATCGCTTTGCATGTAGATTACCATACTCATCGTCACAACCTAAAGCTCGCAAACGAGGGGTATTACACACATTGAGACAGACGATCAAAGGCGTTTTAAGAACCTTTTTATATCTTTCGGTGTCATGTAAGCTAATTGCCTTGAATGTTTTTAAATAAATATTGTCTAATATATGATATGGTTTTCATACAAGTGTGTTGGTGAATAGGCATTGTTTTAGTTTAGCATGCGGGTGTTTAGTAGTATATCGCAACATCAACACAAAATGGAATATAAAAACTATACATACATAAAACCGTAAAATAGTTACATACAACTAGTTTTACTTGTCTTATAAAAGTTGAGCATCCTAGCAAAGTATCTAACAATTTATGTCGATAAGCACAAAACATTTGGAATTGGATCTACTCATGCCGATACTATTGTTTGTTTCACAAGACACTGTCACAGTAACATAAAACAAATTATTTAACATTAATTTACTTACCAATGCATTACATTAGTATAGAAAGTTCACTTAAATACATGGTTTATGATGATTTTACCTTGATATACAATGTGTTTGTTATCCAATATGTAATCGCATTTATATTTTCTGATTAAGAGTTTCCTATGCTATATGCGACCTCGATCATAATCGGCGGCACATCTTAAAGGGCCCTACGTAGGGACAAACACAGTAGCGTGGAATGGACGAAACAATCAAATTATACCGATTGCCACGGTGTTTCTCAAGGTGAGTGGTGAATCATGGACATGGTTTTGACAAACCCGAAAGAATCCATAGGGAAGTTGCTAATTTGGCAATTATATCGGCAGACATCATGCAATAGCCCTAGCATGTAAAATGTTTTTCCAAATGCCTTTCACGGGTATTGTTGTCGCCATTTGATGTTGAAAGCGATAGCCTAAAGTGTTTATCTTTCGAAGACGTGCAAAGCTTACACAACGGAGGAATTTGCACACCTAATGTGTGAGATTCTTACAACACGATCGATAGCTCACGGAAAACTAGTTGCGGCGGTATTGAAAATGGTCATGGGCACATTGCCCGCAAACAGTACAACTACGACCTCAAGCGATGTGGAATCGATCAATGCTTTAACAAAGGATGCGCAAGATCCCAATAACGATGTTGATGGAATGGTTTAGAGGTCTTCTTCAAAAATGGTATTACGAACGGCGAGAAAAACATGCAGTAGAGCATATTTTGTTATTATTAGATAGTTTATTGAGCAATAATTAAGCGGTCTTATTCAAGAATGTGTTAATATGTGTAAATGCTAGATGCACCGGATGATTTAACTTACAGACCGGGCGACCGCCAAAGTGAAAGACGAGAATGGAAAAAGTGCAAACCGGAAGGTTTTGGGAATACTAAAGGACAAAGTGTATGAAGTACACGATACAAAAAAAACATCATGTTGTTGATTTGGTAAACGGTGAATGCGGTTGTCGCAAATGGCGCCTTTCGAGCTGCTTGTGCGGACATGTTTGTCTTGTAGGTAGATTTGCAGTGCCCCACTGTTAAGAAGTTGGCAAAAGCTTGGTTTTATAATAGAACTATTAAAGCGGCGTATCAAGACATCATTTACCCATTAAAAGATATGTGTTGTGGGACCTTTGAAGTGAACTTAGAGGTTGTGTTGCCTCGTTATCGGTAAGCGTAATTCGAGCAGCCTAAAAATAAAGACCGAATACCATCTCAAGGTGAGGCGCCTAAGTGCAACTATTGTGGAAGGTGTGGCACAAAAGGGCACAACCGCAGAACATGTAGAGTACCTTTGGTGAAAAGAAAAGTAAGTATTTGTTCGCCTTTACAAAAACTTTAAGGTTATGTTGTTAATCGGCAACTAACTCAGACAGCACACTTGTACATAGACGGTTGGCTACAAACGAAAGGCTAAGCTGTGTACAACAGTGCAAAAAAGGCTCGTAAGATGGGTGAATCATCTCGCTTAACTAGCAATGTACCAAAGCGAGGCAAACGGAGACCCTAATCATGGGGTGACTAATGTGGCGAATCACATCAACTCAAGTCAAACCATCGAACAACCAAGCTCGTCCGCTCCACACATCGGTCTTCTATCCGATTTCCTACTCCAAACGAATTTTTAAAGTAAGCGGGAACATGGTTTTAATAATGCATTCACTTTGCTAAGTCCTACTATAGTGTGTTTTGTGTAAGGTAAGCGTTTGTGTGTATTTGGCTTTGTAATAACGGATGGATTGTAAAGTATTACTTATTTGTGTCATGCGGTTGCTAGCTAAAGGGTCGATGCATCATGTGGTATGAACATGTTCATTGAATATAAAACATAGTCTATAAACGTACAAAACCATCATTCGTGCATCCAGACCCCATCATAATCGCTTTCCCATTTTGTATGGCCCACTTGTAAGTGGTTATAGAAACCCTTTTCCTACTTCTTGACACACCCTCTTGCTCAACAACCGGTTCTTTTCCTCGCGTCCCATGACACAGCTTACTTTCATGTACATCCTCAAAAGGGTGTCTCTTTTACCTTCAAGGAAGAATTCCACCGGAGTTCCACACCTTCCTCTTGCAACCATTTTTCAGTTTGTTGTGCACTAACCCCTTTTTCTCTGATCTTGAACCCTGTATCAGTTTTCCTTATAGACACACGGGTTGTTAGCTTCCTTCTTTTGAACGGTGTTGCACTAGCGCATCGCATGCCAGCATCCTCTTCTTGCCAAACCATGTTTTTTAAATAAAATTGTGACAAAGGGTGTTGCTTGTGCGAACGTGAGGTCCATTGATCGAGTCTCCTCCGCATGTCATACATTCGCCGAACGTCATTGTCGTGTGCAACAAAGTTAAACCATCTTGAGTGACTTGTTTGGTGCACCATAAAATAAAGCCCATTCCCCCAATATCGTGAAAACATGATCAAGCACCCTTGTAAATGCACTACTGGAGCTAAAACACGGACATCACAAAGCGACCACCTACATAAGCGGAGTGGTGAAATTGAAACTTCCGTTGTGGTGAACTTTAAATATGACTTCTTTGGTTTCCGCCATGTCCTATAAAACATAAATACTAATAAAATTAGAAGCAACTACTAGACTTAAAGGGGTATATCGACCATACCTATAAAACATAAACCCTAATAACAAATTCAATAACTTTGAATTAAATAATAATTTAATAATAGAATATAAAATATAAAGCTGCTGATTATTTATATTCATATATAAATATATCAACCAATATGAACGAATAAGGTAACAAATATATAAATATATCAACTAATATGAACGAATAAGGTAACAAAGTACATCTTGGATAGTACAACAAACCCAGGTTTTTCCTAAAATAAGATGAAAAGGACACCGATTATTTTGTAATGTTGATGAAAGTGACACAAGGGTATAAGCGAGGAATGTTGGGATGTTGATGGTCGGGACCATAAGGATAAGTGATGTGTGGGGTAAAAAGTTTAAGTGTTTGTCATGGTAGGTCCTCTACTTTTACAACAAATATAATCGAATATATGTTTTTATAATTTTGTTTGGGCAAAACGATATAGTTGTAAAAGCTCAAAAGGTACTTTTGCAACTTTATAAACTCCCACCACCTAATTTGTCGGTCAACATTTTCCTACATTTCCACAAACTTGTTAATTAAAAACACATTTATCATGAGTTCGAACTTACTACAACCCGACTAATTGGTGGTAAGTTGAATACTTTTACAAAAAGCTGTTTACAAGCTGTGGTATATGTGCAATCGGGTCCGAAAATGTCTAGAACACGCTTCTGACCTCCCGGCGTGGCGCCAAAATTTGATCGGTGCAAAACCGTCAAGTTTTCTCGCATGGTGATCACTTGTGAATGATCACCGTAAGGAACTCAAAAGCAGATTACACACCAATGCAATTTAAGATCGGAGAATACGATTGGATTCCGGGTCGTTATGTCCCCGGAGGTTGTTGGTGTTTAACACTTGATCG